>JAVMSB010000089.1:0-101267 GCA_031761475.1 Penicillium pancosmium
CCCCCCACCTCCGTGGACGGCCCAAAAGAGATCCGTATTCTCCACGCTGTTCGCGACAAGGCGCCTACCATCGGTTGTAACCACTGTGACCTGGTAAACTTGATCTGACGCAAGCCCGTAATGGCTTGATAAAAAACCATGACCCCCATTCTGGATTAGCCCTCCGAGGCCAACAGTAGCGCCTTCACCGCTCACGACAGGTCTGTTCATACGGTTAACCGCAGTGTAAACAGAGCTCCAGTTGTTGCCGCTCCCGCAGACAACAACATCGTCGGTTTCACTCCGACCTGGCAATTGCCAAGCACGTCGTCGTTCGACATGTTTGAAATTGTGTGTCCAAATAGCAAGCGCAAATGC
Organism: Penicillium pancosmium; assembly: GCA_031761475.1. Taxonomy (NCBI): domain Eukaryota; kingdom Fungi; phylum Ascomycota; class Eurotiomycetes; order Eurotiales; family Aspergillaceae; genus Penicillium; species Penicillium pancosmium. The sequence continues at coordinate 358 of JAVMSB010000089.1, forward strand.
TCCAGTTGATCTAAGATAGGATTAGTGATTCATGTAGAAATCTAAATCACTCAAGACAACACACCGGCCGTTTAGGTCATGCCCTGTTCCTTTGACGACAATCCGAATATTTCGTCCAGAGGCCCATTTCATTGCCTTAGAGACATGTTCCACTGTTGTAGCGTTTACAGTATACTGTGGTAACCCACCAATACTGCAGCCTTTCACCTCAGAATAGCCATTGGCACCCTTTGGAATACATGAGTTGTTCGTCCAGATTGGGTAGTCGATACTCTCGGGCCAGGTAGCATGATGGGCTGCATAGGACCATTGATCCTGCACAATGGCACACCTCTCTGGTGAATTGAATGGATTACCAGGATAGCAAGATGATGCAATCGGGGCAGTTTTGATCAGAACACCTTCGATAGAGCGATTCAATGTAGCCCATTCACTCACCGAGGGCCACGCTGAATCGGAAGGGGAAGTTTGCAGTTCAGGCTTGCGGATGATACAGTCACGAAGGCCGAAAGCAAATATATAGCTTTTAGTAAAATCATTGTCAAAATGTTGTGGTGAACTTTTAAAGCAGCGAGGAGAGTCTGTCCTTTATAGACCGATGCTCAGGATGAAGGAATCAATACGAAAACGACTGAGGACGCTTCAAGTGACAAGTGATCATCGAAAAAATGACCTCTCTGGATCATGTACGAATACGTATTGACTAACTAGTCAGTGGCTACCCAGGTATACTCCGTACCGTTACAACAATTTGAATGGATGAACTTGGAGATCCACAGCGGAAACATTGAAAGCCAGTCGCAACTCGGTAAGTCCGCGTATATCTAACAAGTATGTTTCAGTTGAGTGAGGGTTTTCTACCGAGCTAAATCGGCATTCTTGTCGATCTTCAATCTTCGTATTTCGTAATTGGTCCGCTACTGAGGTTTTAATCATGGGATTCTACGATAATGTGTCTCTACAGGAGACTAGCTATAGGATTAATAATTATGTAGGATTATGTTGTGTAAAAAGAACGAAAAAGAATTCTTCTATGTCAAAACAGCTCAGAAAGAAAGAAAGAAACTATGGAGTAGCGCTGATATAATGAATTATTGGGTAAAATGCGGCAGCCTAATGCGGCATAGAATGTATATTCCTCCACATGAACTTTCTCAAGGGTCTTATTACCTCGACTTTAAGCGTTCATCTTCAAATTTGGCATAGAAGTTTATGATTCTCACGTAGAACTACTTTCTGAAAAAGGCTGCAACTAGATTTCGCCGCACTAGATGTTTGAGATAAAACGTAACGTAGGCCACAAAAAGGGCCACCAGTCGTTTCTAGTCCCGGATCAATCGAGCCTAACCACGCTCCTCTCTAAAGACCCAGTGTGTTTGTAGTATGTTGCAACGATTTCTGTATGGGGATGGAAGAAGAGAGATAGAAAACGAATCAGATCAGCAAATAAAGAATTAATGCTCTCTATGTAAATACTCTGATACGAATGATTGTCGAAAAAGTGTCATTGATGAATCTGCTATTCCCCAGTGTACGTCTCGATGGATGTTTGTAATTACTTACACTGAATCGACACTCGCAGTATGGTGATGCAGGTAAATAGCATTGCAATATGTTCAGTATGCCAGTTATTGCCTGGTCAAATTCCTGATCTACCACAATATACTACTTCCCCACTATACTGTATATTATGTCCTCACTCACCACGCTCTTCGTTATTTTTCTCATCAAAGCATATACACAGTGCGGCGATCAAAGCTGCATCCACGCCAGGGGCAACGACGACGGCATATGTCTGCTGCCCGAACACAAGGTCGCGCCCGCTAAGTAACTTGCGGTCAATGCGTGCAACAGTTTGGCCGGTCTTATCATTGACTATATCAGCACTATGGTCATACCAGCCGCCTTTCATCGTGAATGTCACCGCCTTGTCGTTATGGTCGGTGAAGGTGGCGGTGGCCTTGGAGCCCAACACTAGGACGGTCAGCGAGGTTTGCTAATTGATGGTGCGAAGTCGCAACCGGTGAAAGGGAAATTCAAGTACTTGCATTTTAAATTACTCTTCACCTCACATATCTTCTTGTGATGAGGATCCTCGATGGCGTAGGTTGTATGGAGATGCAGAAGCTCCTTGGAGATATCGAAAAGATGCTTGCCATGTGCGTCCTCGACCTTTTTGCGACCAGAAAGAGATACCCAAGCGCCATGAACTTTGAGAAGCGGCTCACCGCTAGCCAGCTTGATTTCGAAGCTATCCCCAGAGACAGAGAGCACCTTTTCCTTAAGGACCAATGTCTGTGGCTCCGTTGAGACAAATTGTTCAAAAATAGCGATAGGCTCGGCTATCGGATCGAGATGATGATGACCAAAGATACCCATAGTGTCCGTAGTGATCAGTTCTGACGAATATCAAGATGATGGAGTATCAACAGCTGCCGCGGGGTAAAACTGGCACATCAGCAACATAGTCACGTGGTAGAAAAGATGACATCATCCATATTGATCTGTATTTTACTCCTAGCAGACCGCAAGATATAATTCATTATCCTAGGCAAATCTATAGTTGAAAAAATAATCGATGAAAGCTGGTAAACAGATCCTACGTTGTCTCTCCAATATATTTGTAGCCCAATGACATTCGTCATATTCATCCTTAGGCGTAGTTAAGAGACGTCACTCATAACTAATACGCTCGAATATAATATTTTTACGATATTTGTTCTACATTAGACTGATAGGTAATTGAATAGTTTGTGAAAATTCCGTGTAATCAGTGAATTAAAAGTTTTGCACAAAGGTTATGGATCAAAGGATAAGCCACTGACTACGAGTTTCTGAGAATGATTCCGCATATCCGAGATTGCGGATCCCACCTGGCTCCAATTTGCTGGATGCGAGTTTTCGCCAATTCTGTCAAGTAGCGATGCGGCCTTTCTTTGGGATGGGTGTCCCCAACGTAGGTCCCCAACAGCCAGCCTTTGCTCTCCATCTCCTTGAACCACCCCAAAACTCAACTTTGCCGTGACTTATCTAGCTTTTAATCACCATAGATTGCCATCAGCGATATATAATTCTCACTATGAATTGACATGGCCTTCTTGTGTAAGTCATACCGTTGCTTCATTGGCTCCCAGAAGGCTAGACTTCCCGCGGCTTGAGCAGGAAGAATAGTAAGCATTTCACGGCATACCTCTATTATATCAACATTCGACGCAAGGAAAACACTTTTGGTAAAGTATCTTCTCCTGGAAGCATAATCACAACTCAAGCATTTTATGTGCGTCTTCATCAGAAATTGCGTGTACATGTTCATGGAAAGCGATGGCAGCAACAGGGCTGTTGGGCAACGTGAAGCCAAAAGAGTATGTTCAACATCGTGAGACAGGTCCGGCAGAATCTAGTATTTGAGATCAGATCCTCCTTCCTCAGATAGGGATGTCGTGCGAGACTTGACAGACCTCGAGGACCCATCTAGAAATATTTCCATAGCTTGTGATCGGCCAAATATCTGTGCACCGTTTCGCAATTGGATGAAGCGGTTGATTCTTGAGATGGAATCTTGTCGCTATGGCTGGGAACTCTGTATTGCAGGATTTTAACTGATATTTCCACGGGATAAATTCAGCCCAGTAAAAGGTTCATGAAAATAGCTGTGAGATTTACCAGGACTAGCGCCTCTCGCAGCCCAATATAAGTCCACATCTTTGTTCTGCGAGAAGGGCTCGATCTTCCCCGAGACCGTCACAATATCGACCGCGATTATATTCTCGCAAGCATATCCGTAGCTCTTGTTGAATGCATAAGATTAGTAGTAGCCCCTCGCTCTCTTTAGTTGATCTTAGCTTACCCTACAGCTAAGCCCAATACCACCTCGAAGCAGAAAGCGTCCAAGACCGACGTCCCCAGAATGTCCCACGGGACTTTAATCCCTAGCAGCAGGCCTGATGCAGGTCCAAACCTTCATAAAGACATAAGATTTCTCTTCAACTTCTCTGGCCCAGCTCAATAAACTGATGAATGCAGGGACTTCTCAGTGCATGTAGAGCAACTGGGCCTCATATTCCAGATCCGTGATGACTACATGAATTTATGCAGTGGTCTTTATGCTGAGCAAAAAGGAGCAATGCAGGACTTGACGGAGGGCAAGTTTTATATCCCCAATTATTGACAGCATTAATGCATGCAAATCCAGATAATACAGAGCTTCTCGAAATACGGAATATCAAAGTATCAAGATTCGGGCTTTGAATTTGGTCGAATCAACAGGAAGTTTTCAGCACCGCAGACAGACTCTATGCCACCTTGCCAGAAAAACACGCCAGTGTGTGAAAGAGCACGCCAGTGTGTGAAAGAGCTAGAAATTTCATTGGGTCCTAATGATGAAATCAATAAAATTCTTGATCTACTTCATATCGAGTCTCCAGATAAAGGACAATATTGATATATCAATTCTGTTCTCAGCCAAAGTTGGAGATTGTTTCGGCATCTACAGATACCTACTCATTCTTCATTTTAGATTGTAATCAGGCTAAGTTTGACTTCCATCTATCTTAATGTTTTGTGAATTTGGGTACCTAAAGTCTCGATGGCAGATCATGGCAAGAAGATAAATATTCTCTCAATTTGGATATCACTCCACGACGGACTGGAAAGTTAGATTGCTATATAATTCCTAGTCTTATGTCACTTTTTATAATATGGAGGACCCTCCACAAAATTCCGTAGATATGCCATTCAGCCAATTCGCCGTCCATATGTCCATCATTTCTGTATCGGATACGTAAAGAGGAGAAATATCAAGGGGCATGTTGAGTGGTGCCACCAAGGATTGCCCGCCCAGGATGGACTCGTATTGTATTGACTTTGGAAATATATTAGCTTTGTGATAAAACCACCAACGAAATAAAATACCTCAGTTGTTTCGCTCTCCGTTTGATCAGCGGCGGCCCATGCAAAAACACTTTCTGGATTGCCCCATTCGGATAGAGATTGCAGTATACTACCGGATCAGTACCTCAATCGCGGCGTTTCTTTGTTGATTCTCTACATACCTCGGTATTTCAGACGGGTCGCTCGATATTATCCTACCCAGCAAACTCTCCACCTCGGAGTTCGGACAAAATTCGGTGTGGTGATGGTCACAGACAACTTTATTTGCAACATCCTCGAAGAGACGTAAAAATGGCGCAACTGAGGGCAAAACCCGTGTGTATACGGCCAGTGCGCTTGAACATGCACTTATTGCTTTATGGAATCCTCTGGGGGTCAAGGAATCGGGCTTTATGGCAAGGCATTGTAACAGGGTAATACCTGCATAGAAGCAATGGTATACCGTGATACGGTCTGGTAGAGTCAAAGGATTCAAGCTCAATAATTTCGCGCTCTGTAACATATTAGTAAAAGACATGTGCAGGGAAGTTTGACAGACCTCGCATGCATCTGCCGCAAACGTGACGCATAATCCTATCGAATCGAAATTTGTCGGACGATCTACCAGAATGGGTCTGATCAACAGCAGAACGGCTTGCAGATAGTTTGTATGTATTCGATCTGCATTTTGCTGAGGGAAATGATTGGATTTGTCTTTCCTCGGGGCATCCTGTCGCCATTGATCTAGTTCCGAAAGAGCACTTTGAACCTCTTCTGATGTAGGCACACGAGAATTAGGACCGGCGAATTCAGTCCTGATATTATCAGCTCTGCCCAAGTGTAGATAATATCTCTTGGATGTTTTCTCACAATATGCTAGACCTGATGCGGTATATTCGTAAGTGATGCAGAGCAGCTGTCATCTACTCATCATTAGCATGGATGGAGTGTAATTTGTGCATTTGAGTTGATTGACTGACCGTTGTTATGCCTTTCCTATTCGTTGTTTCCTCATTTATCTGCATCTCTTGTAGACTTCGAATTACCTCCTCATCAATACAGGTGTCGTTGATATCAACCGGCAGCTTTAGAATCTCTAGTCAATTTCAGCATCAAATTGACTGGGATGCGTATTAACGTACCTCGGCATCAATGTCCACGTCTCTGATTCCAAATGGAAGCTTTGACAACATTGACACCAGCCTTCATACATTAAAGTCAGAGATATGTCACTGGCTCTTCATAAATCACTAGGATCATTTTACAAACCGATCAAAACAGTATGCACACCAGAAGAATCGCTTCTGAAGCTCCATTTTATACGCACTGAGGCTCTGGGCGTTATAAGGGTGCATAATTCTTCGATGATATTTCAATTTGACACAGAGCCGAAGCGCGATCCCTACTAGATCCCTACTTCCTCTGTTAATGACAGGCTCATCGAGATTGAGCAGCTAAGAACACTCACCATAATGGAGAATCATTCTGTAAAAAGTTAGAATACGCTTGTCTTGAAGTGAGTACGCCACAAAATGTCTTACCTGAGCTCGAAAAGAGTATTGTACTAAGCATAGAAGGGCTTGTACCGTATCCATGTTCTGTGCAGACATGACTATTGGTATGTAAATTCGAGCGCGACAAAAGTATTCCTTTGATTTCAGTATTAGCCGTGTCATGTAACTGAGGAGGGTCGAGCTTACCTCTGTGGAACTTTCGGAGATTGGAACTAAGCAAGCACCAATGGCATAAATAATCCAAATGAAAAATGACCCTATATCTGTCAGTGACGAACAATATACTTCAAGTGTCATGGTTACCTACCGATTTGCAGATCCACTGGGTCCGATGTGGTAGCGTAAGCAATTGATTCGCGATTCCGATGCCACTCTCGTAGTTGAACCCAGTCAATTATGCAATAACGAGCTTGGGTATAGAAGTAGACCGTGTCAACCAGCTCTCTAGCTCTAGCATCGGATGGGAGTGGCGGGAACTCTTCACTGATATCTGAACATGTATTCTGGACCTGGATCATATCAAGAACCGCAATGTCACGTTGGAGGTGCTTTCCATGAGTTGCCAAATCAATTGGGACTCCACATGACAAATTTCCTCTAGGGCAAGCTTCACAGGATGAAATGGGGCTATAAATTTCATTATTTGGAGACCTCCCCTGGAAGACCCTGTCACCTCTTTCGTCATTGATTTGGTTCAAAGTATCGCTAGAACGAAACGCATTAGCATACTGGTTTGGCCCGGATGATATGTCGAGGTGGATTCATAGTACCGGTTCTCATTCACTTTCACCTCTAACCCTTTCTGTCGCAACTCTCTTTCCATGTTTTTTATTCGCCTTTCTAAAGTTGCGACATATCTGTATAAAATATTCAGTATTGAGTAATGATCCAGGTTAATGTCTTTGGGACGCTTACGCATGGCTCCTCAGAGCACCATCAGGTGGGACGTCAAACAGGCAATCTGTTTCCGAGATCAATTAAGAGTAAATGTAAAAGCATGCAAGATATGGATCATACCGGAGTGTGACTTCGAGCACGCGACACATTTGCTAGAAATTATTTTTAGCAAGTCCTCGTGAATCCGCTTAAATTACACACCGACTGTTACTCTCGCTCCGATAAAAGCACTTTATCTTTCTGCGCTTGCATCGGCGACCTTTTTCCGATCAATATTAGCTTAAGAAGGTACTCCATATTTCAAATCGAAGGAAACGACACACAGGCGTTGGTACTTCGACGTTGCCCGCCAGGATCGTTCTCAGCTGGCAGGCCATCTGGCTTTCCAGATTTACTGCCCGGAGAAATAAGCTCTGGCGACGACGGTTGCTGCATGATTGTGCAATTTTTCTAGCCAAATTCCAAAGTGATGAAATCTTTCCATCCTGAAAGAAACCGAAATACTCACAGGTCAAGTGACTTCACCCGCTTTCCCCTCTCCGAAATACGGGCGGAGTCCCCCTTGCTACACGCCAATTGGGGCCATACAATGTTGTCTGATAACTTGAGAGATAAGATAACACACCACGTACGGGCTAATCAATTTTAAGGATATGTCTGCAGATATATTGGAAATATTTAAGATTCATTTTAAGAACCAGGAAATTCAGCCATCCCTTGATAAATATGTTATTTCATCATAAACGACGCGATTCGTACTTCGCTTATCGAACAATTCTGTCATTGGACGGCAATCCTAAAGCCCAATCAATCGCGTCCGCCTGTCAAAGGATCCACATCAATAATTTGATAGGCCAAACCCCGGCTCGCGCGAAAGAGCCTTGCCGCATTCTTCTTTGATTGGATCACCTAGAAAAGTCCGACCTTGTCTTTCTCCTTTACGGAGTAGGTGAGTCCGGCAATCTTGCCTCGATGTAACGAGGCTGTTGATTCCCCGCACTTTGCGTCGAATGATCCTTGGATTAGGATTCTTACAAGCGTCATGTTAGAGAGTTCTGGCGTTTGATTTTTTTTTGGGGGAGGGGGGCTCTTCTGATTTCATTGTTTTGGTGGAGCCTCCTGTTTACTATGAAATGGCAATCCCAAAGCCTCAACATGGAAGATTGAAAGCACTCGTCTGTTGGGAATTTCCAGATTCACTTTACTTATCTCGTCATCTAATTTGGCCTGTCTGCCCTTGAACCCTACATTTCAGTTTTGACTATAAAATACTTGGCTTAGATGTTTTTTTTTAAAAAAAAAAATAACATACGATTACATTCATACTTGATGCTGAGATCAAACAGTACTAACTAGTAGCTACCACACCGTAGCAGAACCCTATCACTCTCTTGCCCTCTTGCCCGTTGACTCATCATCTGGGACAGAATTGAGCTGACTCTCGTGTCTGTCATCTGAGTTCAGTGATAAATTCTTGCGGAATTTGAATCGAAAAAGATGTGGTAAATATCTTACTGCTTATAGGCGATATCCTGGCCCTCAAGAATAGACTCTGTTGCCTGTGCTCTTGACGCTCTGCCCGAAACCACCCACGGCCCACTGAATATATCATCAATCTGCTCTGTTGTAAGCCCAGCAATCTCAGGCACCAGCAGGTAGACATAGAGCAATCCCGCGGCACACCAGGCAGCAAAGAAGACAAATGCGCCCCAATTATCTGCTCTGGCTAAAAGCGATGGCAGCGCAAATGTCATCGCATAATGAAACAGCCAATGAAACGTCTGCGAGAACGCCGCGCCAAAAGAGCGGATCCGGTTCGGCCATAACTCTCCACCGAAGACATAGGGGAGGGTCAAGAGTCCTTTGTCAAAGCATCATTAGTTTCAGTATCTCTAGTCTTCATTTTTGTCTGCTTACCTATCGAATATCCGAAGGCATGTATGAATATGGCTGCAAGCCCTGCCTGACTGGCACCTTCAGACGCACCATGGTCTTGCTGCACTTTTATGTAGACAGCGAGGTATATATCAGAGGCCATTTGAAGAACGATCCCGATAAGTAGTGAATTCCGTCGCCCTAGTGCATCGATAAACAGAAAAGATGCTAAAAGGCTAAACCCAAACTTGGCAACAGTGTACATTCCGCTGAGAAACAGATTTCGTGTAGAGTCTCCTGCCAGTCCTGCAACTTTCAAAATCGGAACAAAATAGTTCGTGACCGAATTTCCGCCCGAAAATTGCGGCAAAGCGTACATTATGAGAGCTTGTTGTACACGCCGTATGTTTGACGGTCGCGTAAATGTTTCTTTCGCAATTCTGGTGATTTGAAATGAAGTTTGGTCATGAGAATCATCGATTCCTTCGAGCGATCGGATAGATTGTTTCATATCTTGCAGCTCTTCTTGAATTCGTGGGTGATTATCTGGTAGTTGTCGGAGTTTGACAAGAGTTTGAAGCGCCTCTTCATCCCTACCAGACAGGATAAGCCACCTCGGGGACTCACAAAGCATGAAACTTGCTATAATCCACATTGCCATAAATATGCATGGCGAGAACCATACAACCTGATACTGTAAGCGACTTTTCGGAATATGTAGTTCCATGCCATAGACACAGAATGTAGATGTCATCAACGCAATTCCCATGCAAACTGAGTACCAGGCTGACAGAAGTCCACGGATCTCAGCAGGGGCTACTTCGACGATTGAAACAGTACCAGTGACGCTCAGGGCCCCTATTCCTAGACCCGAAAGAATTCGAGATGCATACAGCCCGGATGGCCCAGGGCTAAAAATGGCAACAATCTGCCCGATAATCCAAATAATGGTGTATATGCGATAGGACCATAAACGGCCGACTTTGTCGTTGATAAAAAAGGATAGAGCAGCTCCAGCCGCATCTCCGATGTATACTAGAGATACAAAGTTTCTGGTTGAATTAGCGCCAGAGGTGGAGCTGATCCCAAAATGTTCCTGGAAGCTTGAAAGTGAGGAAATAGAAGCGGCCGAGCCCTGGTCCCATGCTAAGGGTTCGCTCTATTAGCAAAACGAATGGTTATCAAAGAGAGGTCCACTTACTCAAAGGGATAGCGGCGGTCGCATACAGCATAGAGGAAAGAAGTAGGTTTCTGCTGAGGATGACCTCTCTTGGCGCAGATTTTATTTTTCTTATGTATGCTACCAGAGCAGTCCTGTTCAAAAAGTCGTGAAGACCCATCTTGAGCCTGGGACCACTCAATGCGGCTGGGGCCAGTGGGAGCTTTTCACGCAACTGAATATTGAAGTATGGTGGGATTCAAGAAGTCTTGAAGAAATTAGATGCATCGCGGTACATTGAAGCAGGTGGGACTTGACCGCATCCTCAGGCAAGGCTTTATAAAAATCTGTCTTACGGTCTTGAACCCCGGCTCACATGGATAAAACTGTGGAGTTTGATACGAATATAATTTCAGATAATTAGCCAGAGCGGCAGATCCGCAATCTACTGGCACCCCTCGACTAGACTGATATTATTGGTGAATATGTCTACCAGACCAACGAATTATGGTGCGGGTCCCTTGCGCGGTTCAATCAAATCGTGGAGTGCACGATCAATAACAAGAACGGAAATGCCGCACCAACGGATCCTATCGCGAACAAGCTGAAATGCTCATGCGCGATCCGCACTAACGCACCCCCGCTTGTGCGACCAGACTAGATCACTTGAGTGGACGAGTCTCTTTGTTCTTTGGACAACCCCGCATCCAACGATCGACAACGCTAGCTGAGATAACGGAAATGCCGCCCGGCCGCAAAGAAGGTTTTAAAATCCACATCTCGATGGCGGCAATTCCGTCCTGTCATTGGAATTCAAATGTCTTAATTAAAAGTGCAGTTAAATGAAGCACAGCACCTGTTTGCTTTGAAATATATGTGGGAATCAGAGAGCATCGAGCAATATCTTCATTCAATTTATTTTGTCAGTACATTTTGTCAGTACATTTTGTCAGTACAGTCTGTCTTGAGACAAAATGAGCAGCCCTGAGTCCAGTGTTATCATTGTTGGTGGCGGCGTCTTCGGACTAAGCACAGCCGTGTGGCTCGCTCGAGGTGGCTACAAGAACGTCACTATCTTTGACAGGTGTGACTTTGAAAAGAATCACTACAACCCATCCAATGGCTGCGATGGAGCCTCTGCAGATATAAACAAAATCTTTCGCGCCACATACGGCAGCAAAAGCCAGTATGTTATGAGCTAAATCAAGCTGAATCTCATTGCTAAACTCAGTTTTAGCTCGCAAGATCTCGCTCTCGAAGCTAGAGACATTTGGCTCGAGTGGAATAGAGCCATCAAAAATACCGATCCATCTGAACTTCCCGACCCACTCACTCCTGAGGACGAGCTATTGACTCTTTGTGGTGTGTTTCATTTGGCCGATGGGCCAAAATTGATTGATCTTTATTCTGAAAATCTTCGGGTCATGGGCGAAACTGCTCCTTCGTTCCGAGATCTGCAATTTGTAAAGGTATGAGCAAAAAATGTGGCTAGTATTTGCTCCATATTCTAACATATCAAAAAGAACACTTACAGTGATGAACGACGTGTCAATTCACTAGGACCTGACTGGGTTAAGAAATACCATCGCTTTGATACGTTCAGAAACGGTCGTACAAACGGATTTCTCGACGCAGGGTCCGGTATTACTCTAGCAGACAAGGTAATGCAGCGGTTTTTCTTCTATCTTCCTTGGGCTAATTTCTATCAGGCCTGCGTTTATGCGCGCCATCTTTGCCTAAAGGCTGGAGTGAAATTTATTCTTGGTCGACCTCAAGGCGAGATCAAAAGTCTGATCATTGATGAATCTGGTTCCAGCAAGCGAGTTACCGGTATTCAGACTCAGGATGGCTTGAGCCACAATGCAGACCTGGTTATCGTTGCTTGTGAGCTCCTCCGCTATTTGAGACACTAAATAATACTGATTCCTTCATATAGGCGGTCCTTGGTCGTCAACTCTTATTCCAGATGCACATCGCTCTGTCGAAGCAACAATGGGCACGGTGATGTTCGTCGATGTCCCTAGCGATCGACAGGATCTTCGCACAAGATTTCACCCAGACAACTTCCCAGTCTGGCGGTTCCTAGAAGGAGAAGGAGATTCGTAAGATTCCATATCTACCAAAGCTCAGACAGTATTAACAATCTTGACAGTGCTTACGAAGGAGGTGGCTTCCCTATCACCAAGGAAGGCAGAATAAAATTCGGATTTCGTGCTCGCAAGGTATTATAGACGTTCTTTCTTCCCTTGATCTGATATTATACTAAGTTCCCATCAATCCAGTTTACCAACTTCCAAGACCACCCATCCCAAGAAAGTTTGTGCGTCTTTAAATTTAAAGGAAAAAAATATACTACACTTAGTCAAACTAACATTGAACAATTTTCCAGGAGAATATCGACTCCTCGGACAAAATACAGCCCGGATCCCATCAATACTGTGCCCCTTTATGGACTGAAACAAATGAAGCGAGTGATAGGTGGATTGTTCCCTGAATTAACCGAGATCGGGTTCACGGACAGTCGTGTTGGTGTTCTCTTTCCCTCGAGTCTATCTAACTTGACTGATATAAGAATAGTTGTGCTGGTACACTGATAGTATTGACAACGAGGTATGTCCTTTCTTGGCTTCAGATGAACTCAACCCACTAATCCAGATTAGTTTGTCATTGATTATGTACCTGGGTATTCTGACTCGTTATTTATTTGCACGGGTGGCTCGTGTGTATTCACCTAAAATAGGCCGCGGTAACCTTAACTCACACTTTACAGTGGACATGGCTTCAAGTTTCTTCCGATTCTCGGCAAGGTTCGTTCATTCACATCAATTGTCTCGATTCACAAGGGTATCTCTAAAATAGCTCTCCCTTTAGTACGTCAAAAATCAGATGGAGAGAAATCCAGATCGCTTTACCCCTCTGTGGAAATGGCGAACTGTTGAGGAAGGCAAAATATGCAATGGACTTGAAGAAGGGGAGACAGGACCTCGCGACATGTCAAAGCTGAAATTAGCATCACGTAAGGCTGTCCATCTCCACTTTTGCTGAATATTTTTGACATTATTATCTCACAGCTCAAGATTTCCATTTTCGCGTCAACAGCTCCCTCTGATATTCACTCAAAGGGTTTATGTGGGGTAGTGGAACCTCTACAGACAACCACACGCATACGCTATGAACCAGTCACGGTATACTCGATTTTTCAAAATTGTCCATTGAGCTTTCAAATTCTTATGCGATAGAGATAAGCTCCACATATTTCAATATACAAAATAAGAAAAAAACTGCGAATATGTGTATCAACATCCTTTCTCGAAGAGACGTAAACATAGTGAAAAACTCCGATGGACCTGTTCCGAATCTATAAATAAAATTTCTCAAATAGGCATCATGATAAAAAATTTGCTCCAAAATTCCCATCCTCCAGGTGTTTCAATCCATGTCCTTCTTAACTCCAAATGAAGCCCAGGTACCATACACGTATGTGACGGCAGGCGACGATGAGTTACGCAGAGCTGGCGACACTCGCAGGGCCTTAAACACCCCTTATAATTGGTAGTAAGCAACCCAAAGGATTACAAGTAAAAACCTCTCAAGCACTGGGGTCATTGTGAATTGAATGAATGAAATGCATAGCAATACAAAATGCGGGATGTACGCAGCTTTAATAGGCTTGGAATGAGAACCATTTTTACTACTCTTGTCAAATGGTTCTATAGTTGCCCACTCCTCCCCCTATAAGGAAACCATACAAGGTTTGACTGACACACATTATTGTTTAACAAATTGATGAACATCCTATACAATTAAAATAGTCCAATGTTTATTTTTCTTTTTCTTTTGATGCTGCTTATGTCATCGGTTTACGCGATTCGACGCGCACTGCAACTTGAATGGGAAATCACACTAGAATCCAGTCTTGAAAGGGAGAAAATAATCAATACTGACCCTAAATTTCAGAGCTATCATTTGAAAGTAATTATTGATTCCACTTATGTGGTTGTCCTTTTTTCCATCCATAACTAAAATTCACGTGACGCGCACATCAAAGAAGAATCAGATTTGTACCGAGGCACGTTAAGCCAAGATGGAAATATTCATTTTGATTCGCTTATTCTCTCCCAACGACCCACCTATTCTCGGAATGCTGGCCAGTTCGATTGCATTTTCCCAACGAACCCTCCCTTTGCGCCTGGCCCTTCGGATCAACTTCCAAATCCGAATTTTCTGATTATCTACCATTCGGGCCGGGTTTTGGTATATAATGCTGGTTTATTAGGTAAAGGAGATCCCCGACCCCATATTCTCGCGGAATCACCATTTCGCTTTCGCAAGTCTCTAAATATTTTCCAAGGTTGTTCATGAGCAGCGAGTCCCACTGAATCCGCTTCCCCCTGTCAAAATGGCTCCACAACCACTGCCTTTCCCCGGGTTCACCGCGATATCTGATCGGGTATACCTTCGGAATGGGAACGAAAAGGCCAAACCAGCACTAGCTCATGAACCAACAACCATCGTTATATTCGGGTGGGGCGACGGCATGCCGAAACACGTCTCGAAATATTCCGACGGCTATAATGACCTCTTTCCCCGTGCCAGGATCATTGTTGTGTTATCTCGCACCTTTCAAGCATCTAATCAACCCCTCGACGCCCGGGTTGAAGCAATGCTACCCGTGATTGACACGGTGTTCCCAACGCCCACCGGAAGTGGCAATGGAGAGGAACAAGTCCTACTGCATGCTATGTCGAATACGGGAGGAATTTTCCTCGCAGCCGCATTTACTGCGTATCAACAACGCCATGGCAGCGACAAGAAGCTTCCCCACGCGCTGTTAGTGTGTGATTCTACGCCAGGTAGCTTGGACTTTGCATCCCAAGTTGGCCGTTGGTCGCGAGCAATGGCTGTCGGGACATCGAAATACTTCCCATGGCCCTTCGCAGTCACACAAGGCCTGTGGTGGATGTTCCTGTGGGCAAATTATGCATGGGAATTACTACGTGGCACTGAACCTTCAGGAGTTTGGGCGACTCGAGTAATGAACGATCATGATATTGCTCCGGTCGACACAAACAGGCTCTACCTCTACTCCAAGGAGGATGAGATCATCTGGTGGGAGGATTTGGAAGAAGCTGTTGCTAAGGTGAAAAGCCAGGGCTACAAGGTTGACCTAGAGATTTTCGAAGGCTCGCCGCATGTGGGCCATATGAGACTTCATCCTGAACAATACTGGGGCAAGATTACTTCTGCCTGGGATGAGGCCCAGCCTGCACGCTAAATCGAGCGAGATATCCATCTATCACTGTAATATAAACCTTTAAATTAGACATAATATAAAATCTAGATCTATCATTCATGCAAAAAGCGCTCCCACCCATCCATATCTATATTTTCCTAATCGTCCATATGACGGCTGAGTCCATGACCATGTGAAATATCCAAATTTTCAGCAAAAGTCGATGATTAAGCTTGTGTTGTCATTCCTCTTAACTTCGAACGCAGGCAAAAGAGATGACACACCACGGCTCAACTTTTCTCATTTTGCCCGATAGAATATCCGTTCTCGGCCAGATATTGTTCCAAAGATCTATCCTCCTTTTCAAGATCGAGGTTACTGCTCTCTGGCAGGAGACAATAGACAGCGATACCAAGAATAGCCACGCCGCCCGCTAAGTAGAACGTCGAACTGTTTCCAGCAGCAGTCTGTAACGGGGTAAAGCACTCAGTGCCAACAGCGGCACCAGTTCTTCCAAAGGCAGTCGCAATTCCGTAGCCCATTCCTCGCATGGCTGTAGGGAAGGCTTCAGTGGAGATAAGTCCAATTGTTGCGCCTGGCCCCATGTGTCCAAATGCCTGCAAGAGACCGTATAGGACAACAAACGCAGCAATGTTTTTCGAAAGCTTCTCATATGTGCCTCCAATAATAAAACCGAGGACCATGTAGCCCGCGAAACCTAGGATTCCAGTGTTCCGTCGGCCAATTGCATTGGTGAGCCAGGCGCCAATCATGACGCCTGGTACGGGAAGAACCGCTAAGATGACTTGCCAGATTGCGGTTTTTCGGATATCGCTATCTTTGACGAGGGATGCAATAATTGTGCTTGACATGATACTGTTCGGAAAGTTGATGAAGTCGTACAGGAAGAATGCGAACGATGTCGTCAGAATGCGCCACCAGTAACGACGAGCGAGAAGGAGGTATAGTTTTGGCGATCGGCGTTGTTTTGTGAGGTTAGAATCATGGAATAAGACGGAGTCTGTCATAAATATGCGGAGTACGATTATTATCAGAGGGATAATAGTAGCAATCGAATATATCGCATGGAAGGTGATCGTAAGGTTGTTGTCACTCGCGACCAAGCAAATGAGATAAATAATTTGCAGAATCGGACCAGCAAGCGTGGCCATCAGCGTAGTGAAGGAGACAAAAAGTGGCCCTCTGTATTTTCTCATGACCTGTGGTACTCAACATCAACAAATATTCGGTGTTAAAATAGATAAGAGGGGAACATACAGTGTCTGATTCCTCAATGCCTGCAGCTGCGCTTGGAGGATATTCACCTCCAACACCAAAGCCTGCAATACCACGCGCTATGACAAAATACCAGAGCATATTGTGTGATGGATGCACGCTGAGAGCAACGGTAGACATCAATGTACCAATTACCACCAGTGAGGAGGTAAAGAGTAGTCCAGACCGTCGAGAGAACATGTCAGAAGTATAACCTAAAACAACGACACCCAGAATCGCTCCGATAATCAAAGAGTTACTGATTCGCGTTTTCATGTCGGCAGAATAGCCAGTCGACCCGAGTAATTTCTTGAAAATAACATTGGTCGGATTTGCCAAGCTGTTCTGAAACCCGTCACTGAAGTTTGCGATATACTATGATTGTCAACGTTAGCAGGGATGTTGATAAGGGCCTGATCTTTGTTGCGAAACTTACACAGCTGACGATGGTCACATTACTCTGCCACTTCTTGCGACGGTGTGAATTTTCTGAATCATCGCCTTTCTCTTCTCCGACAATGACAGCCTCGCTCTTGCTGGCGCAGTCCGCCACATGGGCTTCGTCGCTCTGATGATTTACTGACATGGCGCAGAAAATTCTTCTGATCTCATAACCGTCAAAATATTTTCACGAATCTCGCACGGGGAATCGCCTGCATATGTAAGTTTCAGTCAGATGCACCTAACTCTCTAGCTGTTCCACTTTGTGATAAGGGGCGCATCCAGACAAAAAAAATCCATCTTAGCCCCCGACCGACCCACAGCTGATCGGTTTGACACACCCCCCGCGGAGATAAATAAGCATTGAACCGAGTCAGGTCTGATTATCTGATGTTATTTGTTATCTTTGACCCTCACTATATCAGACATAATAAATGCAATGCAGTCAAAAGCTCCGAAATCTGCAGTCAAAAAATGATCGCCCGCGAAGGCATGAATTCTGCGTGGTATGACATGTCGGGTGAGTTGTGGTCGGCCGCCCGCCCGCCAAATGCTTATTTTGAAGAGCCAAGAGGCCTTAGCTTCAGTGAGGCTCAGAGACTGTCGGAGAAGGGCTTTGCCGGTTGTCTGACCAAATGTCAAGCTTAATTTTTCGATCTTATAGTTCAGTTTATTTGATACGAGCTCAGTCTTTAATATATGAACCATTCAGTACTTCCTGGTGAGAAGCTTTAAATGCTGACATTGCAGTCTAACCCAGAGAAGAAATGGTCTCCGGTTTTTTTTAAAAACTTCTTGCTTTCTTTGCCTGATAGCCGCATTCTTCAACCAATGATATTTTCCTTTATTCCACAGCTTCTATCTCTGAACACGCAATGCAAATGGGCATTTTGGATTTAAGGGCAAGGATTTTAATCGAAAACGAGTCACCCTATTCAAAGGCGTGTTTGATGTTCAAATTGGCACGTACCATTAGTGCGAATATGACGGATACCGTATTGCTTGTAAAGATATGGGAAGAGTTCTTGGCCCGTCCAATAACGAACCCAAAGATACGCCTCTCATTTGTCCCCATCTTTTCGACCTCGACAGAAATAGTATGAGCCTACGATTTGATCGTATTTTACCGCGAAGAGCGGTAGTTCTCATGCAAACTCAGTTACAGGAACGGCATGATGATTGTGTTATTCCGTGAGCTCACTCTATTCCTTTCAAAATGGAAATGGAAAAGCTTCCTGCATTGGTGGATTTCCTCATCAATGATCCAGAAGGAGAGCGTCTGTCAGCGGAAATTGCCGAGATTGGTTACACGTGGTCAAAGCAGGTCCCGGGGAAGATTAATATCTCGATTTATCTATCCTACTGTTCATAAAACTGGCAGATCTCTACCGCCGGGTTGACCTCAAGAGTGATGGCTTCAAATCAGCAAGGGACAGAATGCTCTAGAAATGCATTTTTATTAATATAAGCTGGATATTTTGTATCCTTGGGACTCTAATGCAATTTAACAAATGGTCTATTCTAGAATCCATAGACCTTGCTCTTTTGCAGACTTATTCCTGTCGTCATCTTTTAAAGGTGATACTGGCGAGCATTATCGACTGTAATACCCAGCCGCCCCCACATGGCTTCCACATTCATATCTTCTTGGCCACTGGAAATCTCGTTAGTATTTGAGTGGTTTAAACTTGGGAGAGGGGCAATCTACTCTTGCTTCTCATTGATCCAAGGTTCTGTCGCGCCCTCCGCGGTATTGGGGTTGCGGAAAATGACGTTATATTTCTGCAACAGCCATATTAGCACGGAAATGAATAAAATGGAAGCCGATATCCAACTGCACTGAGTTACTCACCATTCCTAAAGTAAGATGAATCGCCCCCGGGCCCTTGACGAAGGTATCTTCCGCAATTCTGCCCTCAATTAAAGACAGGATGTTCTTTGCAACCACTGCAGCTTGTGCCGAGCCCGGTCTGGCGGCCTTTTGTGCCCCTGTGTCGGCGATGTCACCAACAGCAAATATATTCGAATATTTTTCGTCCAGGAGCTGCATCGTTGGCCGAATTCGAAGGAATCCGTTGTCAGGGTTTATCACGGATGAACCATCGGGCGTCGAGGGTGTCAAGCCAGTGACCATCTGATTATTCGGTGTTTGTCCGGTCGCCAGGATCACAAGTTCAGTTGATTCTGTCGTCCCATTTGTTAATTGCACATCGAACGAGTTTCCATCATTGGGAAAGCCCTCCGATGGGATAACGACGCGGGACCCAGTAACCAATCGAACGCCGAGCTCATCAAATCGTCGCTTAACAAGCTCGTGGAGCTTTGGGTGGAAATTTGGCATCACGCGTGGGCGTGATTGTATCACAGTTACATCCTTCTCTGGGAAATACTCTTTTAAGTCGGTGGCCATTTGAACGCCAACAGCACCCCCACCAATGATCAGTATTGACTTTGATCTCTTGACATCGGCCTGGTGTTTCTGTAGGTACTCGACCGAGGGTAGCTTTTCATCGCAATCCATTGCCGCAGGCTTGGAGAGCCGAGTACCAGTCGCCAAGACAACATAATCAAAAGGAATTTGTTTGGTTCCTTGCCATTCTCGGTCAAGCTCGATATGTTGCGAGTTTACTGACAGGACACGAGCCTGGACAACGCCATGTGCGGCGGGATTGGGAGCGCCAGAAAAGATCTCGCTGTAAGGAATGAAGGCCTTGTGCTCTTGTCCGGGGACAATGGCGAATCGGGGCTACCACGATGATTAGCAAACCTCCATAAGCACCTAGCGGTGGAATTATCTCTCAGCGGACTCACAAATGTGAAAAGATGATGAAAGTGGCTATGGGGTTCGGTTAGGAGGACCTAGTATTTGGGTGAGTATGCCAGTCATGCAACAAGAGACAAATCGAAATTCAACCTACTCTGTGGGTTGGAGGGATTATTTTCGCGAGCTCCTGGGCTGTTCCCTGTGTCAGGTGTCAGAATGGGTTATGGTCTAGTTGGTTTTCCAATGCCACTCACGCGACCGACGAACGAGCCTCCGACGACGATGATGTTCCGAAGAGTGTTAGCTGCCATTGTATATGCTGAGGAAGTATTAAAGTAAAGAGAACCGGAGCTACAGAGGCAGCAGCTGCCGTTATAAATACCCCGGAATTTCTAGCAAGCGCCTTACTTTTTATCTGATTAACTCCGAGCAAAATTACCCGTTGAGGAAATGTCCGAGGGGTCCGGAGAAGTTCACAGCCGGGGCGGTCCCCCACCGCAACCGATGGCGCCACTGGATTGCCGGGCAAGGGACGGGGTGGCGGATCATCGTCCGACGATACTTGCCGAAGATCCAATTCCTATTTCTAAGTTTGTGTTGTGGAAATTGAGCAAATCATTCAACTTCTTGAGCAGTTAGAATGTTCCCTTCTGCAGGGGCCGTGTAAATTGAAGGGCTAAATCACACACCCCGTTGTCTATTTCTCCAATGAGAAGACAGCATTGTGGATACACGGTGGGGTGGAGTAATTATTAGAAGCAATGGATCTCAGACGTACCTCATCGCTTTAAGCCACAGATTTTTTTTGGAGGGGGGGTTGTTTAAAGTATGAGTATAGAAAGAAGGCCATTTAGGGTTTTAATAAATCCCCTTCAATATTATTTGTCCATCTTGCAACACTATCTTTCCATTATTATCCACATACATGTAACTATTACATCCATCAACGGCGAGAATGACAATTTTGAGTACTAATCTGCTAGAAATAAATCACTCCATGGTAATCTTAGCCACCTTCCCGGGCTCCTTGAATGTTCCCAAAACAGGTGCCACTTGGCCTCCGCTTGTTCCCACGTAGAGGGTCTTGCGATCACTTGTCAGGCGGCAAGATGTGGGACCAGGGATTTGCGTAGAAAGTTGGCCTCCGGCAACCAACGAGATCTGGCCGTACGGAGTGATACGAACGACGGAGTTTTGGGGATCGGTAGCGATATAGGCGGTACCATCCGGGGCCACGTCCATATTGTCTGGCAAGAATCCACTTGCGATGACCTCAAATTCTCCGACCGCATTGGCATTCTCATCGACCTTGACGCGACAGAACTCCATCCGTGTGGTACTCGAATAGTAAATGTATCCATCCACCAACTTCAATCCGTTGATTCCCAAGGGCAAGGCTTGTCCCTCCGCCGGCATCATTGTTGTGTCGTTCAGGGCGATCTCATAGTCGCCAGTCTTGGTGTTGACTTTCCAAACAGCTCCCTTCGGGCTGTCGGCGATCAAAACAAGGCTGGATTCTTTAGTGAACGAGGTCATTCCGTTCAGAGCTTGTGCCTCGGGGAGTGCAGCGATGTGCGATACCGCTGCGACCGGCGATACTCGCTCATCTTCCTCCGCGTCGATGTTGAAATCCAACTTTTGAACAGAAAATGATCCTGCAGTAGGCTGATAGGTCGTTGTGGAGAAGTTTCCTACCACTACCGCGAATACGTCGTCTTCAATTTCGGCGATACCGAAGCAGCTCGTGGCGTTGGGAAAGGAATGGGCGAGTGTCGCGTTTCCGCTTGTAGTGTTGACTGACCAGACTTCAGGTACATCTAGCCGAGTGAGGAGTAGATTTCCATTCGATCGTAGCACGATGTTGTCGACCCAAGAGCCGTTTTCGGGAAACTGGAAGAGAGTTTCAACCTTCACTTTTGGCTCATCGTTACGGTAAGGGGTCACCGTCTCAGTGTAATATAGAGGCCAGGATGCGAGAACACAGGGCAAACTCGCCAAAGCGCCCAGCCAAGTGGACTGAATGCGCATGATGCAACGCCTGCGAAGTGAATATGAGGTCAAAGATTTGTTTGGTTAGCGTAGGCCTCTACGAGTCTGTGATGAGAGATTGACAGACAAATAAGTGAATGGCGGATAATTCACCCAGAAGCCCTCTAAGTAGTGGTCGACATGTTGGCGTGTCATATCAATCCAGCATTCCTCCCACAGGACTGGTGTCCTCAACAACCATCCCTACATTCCAGGTCCTTCACCGGGGGATTCACTGAAATATTAACTCCGAATCGGATGATGGGTCAATATCGCTTTTACAGGGGCGAGACCCTTGAACTTTCTATGGGTTCACATTTCAAGTAAGGTTGGCTCCGTGCTTTGGCTGTGATCAACATGGGCGTCTCGTATGCTCGCCTTTACTACTTTAGAGCCAAAGACTCGGGTAAATAACTCCTTAGCAAATTGAATATGAATGAACTTCATTTACACTTATCTAACTTGCGTTTTTTTGTTATGAACTGAGCTTGAAGTATTGTTGATGCTCAGGTGGTGCTAGTACGGTAGTAGCAAGTGGTTCTTTCAAGTTTGGATCTGCAGTTCAAGTTGTGGGGAATACCTTGCTATATATCGCAAGTGTCCAGACAGTCGGGGCAGAACCTGGAAGCTCCGAGTCCGAGTCACAGTGATCCACAGTTAAACTTGAGCTAATCAAATAATTATTTGAGCTGGCAGAAAATTGCCTTAAAATGAAAGACAGGCCAAAAAGTCCAATATGCTATCGACAGCTTTGGAAAGTTTGAAGAGTGGCAAAGTTCGGAGATACAGGGCCAAATACATATAACCGAAGACCCCATATAGCCGACTCAACCCACCCCATCCAACTTGAAATAGCCGAGCAAAGCCGAGTCAAATAAGCCTGCTGGTCTGCGCTATGTTAACTATTTACCCCACAACTTGTGGAAGCAGCCTATCTCAATAATCATAATGGCGAGTGTCACTTCCGACAAACCACGAATGCGCGCAAAGAAGGCCTGTTTGGCCTGCAATTCTCGGCGCGTGCGATGCAATGTGCTCGACATGCAACCATGTCGCAACTGTGCGGCATGGAATCTTACCTGTGAACTGGGGGTATCGAGACGTGGAAAGTAAGCACAATTCAATTTAGCCCACTTCCTGGAATTGCATATCAATATATCAATCCTTAGGTATCCTCGCCGAAAGAAGAACAACTCTTTGGCTTCGGCTACCACGGAAACATCGCGCGTAGAGGAGAGCGCGCCAGAGGGGCAGTCGCTGCAATCAGAACCTCTGCAAAATCACTCAAGTCTCTACAAACCCTCTGCGCGACCATCTACAGCTGAAAATGCTATTCAAAAAACAGTGTTCCTTGGCGAATCGAGCCCTCTGACATGTGTGGTGGATGAGGGAAGACGATCTCCCGACAAAGGGTATGCGTGCGGGATCCAAAAGGGTCGGCTCCATTACTCTATTCCAGAAGTTTGCAGCCCCGAGGAATCCGGAGATACCTCACTTGGATCGCAGCGGAAATCTCTACAGGAACGGCTTATTCGCGAGAGTGCCTTGGTCTTTCCAGCCCCCACAGCATGTGAAGTGCTCATCCAAGCATACTTTGAGTGGTTTCACCCTTGCTTCCCCATTCTGGACCGCCCGCAGGTACAAAATGTGTATCAAGATAATACGATATCGCCTTTGTTACTCCAAGGCATGCTGTTTGTCGGGGTAAGCCTGTGCTCAGACCTCACCTTGAAAACAATTGGATTCACCGATCGCTATCAAGCCAAGGGGGTTTTCTATCAGCGCGCGAAAGAGATTTACGATGTCGGATGGGAAACCGACACGATTGTTAAATTACAGTCGCTATTCCTCCTGAGCTTCTGGCGCGGAGGTCCGACTGAAGAGCGAGATGTACGCTTTTGGCTTGGGGCTGCCACTGACTTGGCGCAAAAAAAGGGAATGCATGTAATGTGAGTTTTCACCCTCAATGGTGTCATTCTCAATACATAAGCTGACTATGTAGGTCAAAATTATCATTTCTGAGCTCTCGCGACCAGAAAATATGGAAGAGGATATGGTGGGCTCTATACGTAAGTCATATATCATGCTGTGTCGCGATGGAATTTCGCATTGACAGCCTCGCAAAAGGTACGCGATCAACAAACATCTGCCGCCTTGGGTTTGCCATCTCGGATTCGCGATGAAGATTGTGAAGCTGCAGAGCTGGAACCATCTGACTTCGAGGAACTCGATACTACCGAATTCTCCGAAGTCTTTCGAAAACCGCCGACTGCACATGTCAATTATGTGATCGGAATGGCTCAGCTTGCAAAGCTATGTTAGTACCAATCTAGTGCGACTAACAAGAGAGACATATTACTTACTCTTCGCGAAGTACGAGAGGTTATCACCAGTCAGTATCTGCCAGACCGATCAAAGCTAGACAATCCGCAGCGCCCAGCCCTTCACCAGCAATTGGTCGAGTGGGAATCGAATTTGCCACAGGAGATGCATTTTCAATCGTCTCCTAGCCGACAGGTCACCTATCTCGTCGGGATGCTGCATATGGCTTACAAGTACCCAATCCATGCAGCCCCTACGCAAGAGACCTATTTTTTTTTGACAAATGCGCAGTAATCTGTATGTCCTCCTATACCGACCGATATTTTTGCAACCTCCAAGTGTATCGATGAGTCCGGAAGGGAATCTCGCCTTGGATGCAGCGACAAGAAGTACTCGAATACTCGAAGATATGCTGTCTGAGAATTTAGTACAGCATGGTTTGGTCCACCTGTGAGATCCCCCCCCCCTCCCTTTCTCGCCATAATGACTCCACCCAGCTAACGTCTCATCTGAGTAGTATCACGCATACCTTCTCTGCTCTATGTATTCATACGATTCATTTTGGACGAGTCACCGGCACAGCTCGCAAGCTCGCCGAACACAGGGCAAAGCTCTGTCTCCTCGGTCTTAAAGAACTTCAAAAATCCTGGGACCTGGAAAATTGGGTTTTGGATCTTTTCTTCCGGTGCTTGGATGACCGCACTGCGAAAAATTTGCGATTGGCCGAGGGCGGACTGCCTTCGACGCTGTCTACTCAACTTGCAAAAGGGTCTCCGACTCCAGATTCTCCATCATTCAACATGACTTATGGCAATAGCGCCCAACCCCTCTCCCCAGCCTCTCATAACAACGAAATGATGATAAGCACACAAGAAGCCCCTTTCTCCAACCTCTCAGAAGATACTGCGATCAATATGGACTGGTATGAGTTGTTTAACAACACAGAGGGAGATGATGTCATGGGGCTGGCGGGCCCTTTGACGAATCCGGACTATCTCAACCCGCAAAATCTGGAATTTTTGTATAGATTTCTATGATCTGGCAATAAATGATCCTTTCCAGTGTTGACGATAATTTAAGCAGGACGGGGGAGTCCTGGATACATCGTACTTTGTGCTTGACAAGGCTGGCGCAGATCTTTCCGAAATGGATGTCTTCCAGCCCCAAATATCACACCCGTCCAATAATGACGGTTGGCGAATTCCGCATCCTGTGTCACTTGCCAGGATGTGCGACCGGAGCTGCATCATGAAAAACCTCTGCCTTATGTCTTGGCCCTCGTCTTGGCCCTCGCCTATTGCCCTTCTGCCCATTTGATCGTCCCGCTTGAGCTTAGGTTGACCTCTGGACTCGGAAGCCGGCCGATAGGGGATGCTGTATGGCTTGTGCAAAGCGGCGCGTCAAGGGAAAGTAGCCCCTGCAACCCTCACAAATTTAGTTCTGGTCGATTGACAGAACGAGAAAACTCACCACGAATTTGAACCTGGCCAAAGACGCGCCTCAAGTCTTCCAAACACTGGGCTTGCATCAGATTTTCCGCTGCATGAACCCACACGGACTAATATCACGCCAAGAGAGCCAAAGTTACGATCGCCATCAAAAGCGTCATGCGAGTCCACAACGATTGTCGCTCAGCGATGACCTGCGAGTCGTGTCCCTCCACTCCACTTGTTGCATCCTTCGACCTGAACATGGCCCAGGCGAGCATGGCCCCTGGCTTGATCACCGGCATATGCAGGTTGAAGAATCGCACCCCATTTTGTGCGATGCTCCAATGTGATTGCCCACGCTGCGCTCTCTAGCACACTCACAAATCGCAGCAAGAGGGACTGGATCAATGTATCACGGTATTCATGCGAATAGGGGAATACACGAGATTGGTCGCTTCAATGTATGGAGAGGTCTCGGGTTGGCGAATTGCATGGAGAGCGAGGCCAGATTCTTGCAAGTCGCAGGATCTACTCTTACAGCGTACTACGGTCACGCGATTTGTGAGCTGACGCATGCATTGAAAGCCATGACTACGAATACCGATACGATCTCAATACATCGAGACTTCACACGATAATGGGCAGGTATCGTGAGCAGCACGTCCAAGTGGAATGAGTGCCCTCATACAACTCCGGCGGCCCAAAACTCATCCCAATATATTCTATCGGACGCCTTTTATTGCCATTCGACTATGCTCAAACCTGGGGGTATTCTTGGGTGGTGAAAGATTTTTTCTCAAAATCACGCCTGGAGGGGCGACGAGATAACTATGGGGCAGAGTCGATTATGTCGCAGACTTGGTAAATACGTCTTCCGTGAGGTAGCACTTTGCCCTGGTCATCGTGTCAAACCAGAATCTTTGAATTTGTCCACATCCGCCAGCGTGACAGAACGGAAGAAGCAAGCTCGGCGAATCGAATCATCTTGACCACCAATCGCTGCATCGGGTTCCGCTGGAATGGACTCGGATAGGCCATTTTCTTGACCATTGGTTTGATGGATTGATCGGGGCAGTGCCCACGCAAGTTGCTATTCCGGCCTGAGAGTTAATTTTTGCCGAATTCCGAGAGTCAAAAGCCCGTTTAAGACGGGAGTTACAGGGTATTGTTACACGTGGGACTGGCAGTGAATATGATAGGTGATACACTACAGATCTAGATTTCCCATTCATCGCCTGTGGTGTATGCGAATATTCTCAAGGTCGAGAAGTAGGAAGCTGGGATGATTGCAGCAACAATACATTTTACTTAAAGCATCGTTTTTGCCACTAGATGAAAGAGGCCACTAGATAAAAGAAACATTTTTGTTATCTGATGCATTAGTACGGAAGACTTAGTCTCCGAGATGAGATGCTTTTTCCTACAGAATTACGAGTCTGTCGTCGTGACCTGAGACTTGGCCGTTCGCGGCCACTCTGATATAACGTCGCTGCCTACTCCCCATGGCCAACCTTTCAGCTCCATTCATCTAAGGGGCCCACTTATCTCAAACACGGCCTGTGCGCGATCCGACCGCAGCCATGCACATCACTAATTCCGGTCAACACTTGGGTATTCGAAAATTCCGGCGAGATAGAACGTCACTCGTTGTCAAAATACCCATGTGAGCCGATGAAATATTCAGAATTCGAACCTTATTGGTCGCCCTAGAGCGAGGCTGGGCAATACCCCAGAAGAAACATGGAAACAATATGGGGGAGGAATGTTTCGGAGGGTTTCTGTTACATTTCTGAAAGCGATTGTCCCGACCGCAAGGGGTAGGCGGTTGGACTTCGAGGGGACCTCGTACCTGCATGTGAAGGTCGCTGCCCCTGCAGGCACCATTTTTGGGGAACGATTATTGCCCCTCGCCCCTCAGGGATCCATATGATCCATATGATCATCGGCCAAACGCGGGTACCTGGTACCCAGTGGAGATTCGCAGAGACGTCCAGCCACCTCTGCTTGCGTGTCGCTTTTCCTCTGATAGGATCGATCTATGCTAAGCATTCTCCTATGACTTTAGCTGCTGCTGGGCCGGCCAGTGGGAACACCGCGTCTGCGCTACGTAACGTCATAAGGGATTGGCCCTTGTGTGAATGGCCAACCCCCGCTGATCGCGATCGGCTTGGTGGACTTCCGCTGTGATCCGTCAGTCTTGCCACAGTTTGCGTGATTCATGTGTGATTCGCCAATCATTCTATTCTTAGTCGGCGTAGTCGCGGCATGACAGCTCCCAGGGATTTCCATGGTTTTCTCTTTTCCTCTGTTGCCCTCCTCGGCTATATATACCCAGGGCCATCCCCAACAGATCAAGTCTAGAATCTTATGTCATAGTTTTTACTCTTCGTACAAGACACATTTGAAGTACACGCATCTAGTACTCAACCTACCACTTTATTATACTTCCAATCATCTAAACCACTATCATACACCTTCAAAATGTCTTCAGCACGAGCATCAAGTGAGCGCAGCGGCTCCATCCAGTCCGAAGACCGACCCAAGACATCGTTCCAGACTAAGGCCGACCCTAATATGGCACTTTACGAGGCCCAACCCAGTAAGATCGCGAACTCCATTTTGCCGGCTCATCCGGATGAAAGTCAAACCTGGAGCTAACACTCTAGCAGTGTCCGTGAACACCGAACCTGGCGCCCGTGACCAATTATCCCTTCGCGGTATTCAACATAAGGACCGAAGTGGTAACATCATCAGTATGTTCAATCTCCACTCATATCAAAATACTCGTTGAGCTTAATTGCTGACTGCCCCTAGCTGATCCCGACCACTCCAACCCGACACGAAACCGTCTCGAGCGACCTCTAGACACGATCCGGTCATTTGAAGCCGCCATCGACTCCCACCGGAGACAGGATCGGATGTGACGAAAATAATAAGTGATAATTTTGGAGTTTTAAGGGTTCCAAGGATACGATGTTTATGGGATACTTTATGGTTTTACTTTTTGTTTTGATGCACCCGGGATGTATGACTATTTGTGATTATCGAGAGCTCTTCGGGATATTGAATATACCTATACTTTTATTCCTCAGGCAAAGAATTCCCTCAGTAGTGTTGAGGCATATGTGAAGAAGGAAGAAATGCAGGAAAGTGTTGGATGAAAGGAGAAAGAGGCTACTGCCTATCTAAGACAAAGCCACGGCATCCGGGATGCCCAACGCCTGCCGGACTAAAAAAGTACGCAGAGCCTGTAGCAGCTGGGATAAACGAGTGAAAAGGCGAGCCCACGCGAGGCAGTCCAAACATTAGTGTCGAGGCAAAAATACCACCGTACAGAGCCCTAACTGTGCGTGCGCACATTGTGGTCGAATGGCACATTTTGCCCTATTTCTGTCACGAAAATTTGTGGGGAAGATATTCTTTTGTATCGTTTAGGCTAGATAAAGATCCCCGCCACAAAATGCCTGACTGATTGATATGCAAGATTTCCCCAGATCGTCTTTCTTGGCATTGCGATCGGTTTCAATATCTGATCTAAGGAACGATTCTAGAAAGAGATAGGCCCCCAATGGTGGCACCGCCGGAAAGTGACCGGCATTTGATCCATCCATCCAGCAACTGCCAATCAGAAGTCAAGATGTCTTGTCGCACAGAGCAGGCAGTCAGAAGACTTACCCATCGGGGATAAATTAATTGCGCATCGGCGTTATTTTTGTAGGTAAGTAGTAAAGCTTAACCATGCAGAGCAACCATCTCCGAGTATACTAGTTGTACAAATATTTTCGCGCTAACCTCTTTTTTTACCACACGATACGACCCAGAAGTGAAGCTAGGCCGTTCTTGCACCGCAAAATAAGGAGGAGATAAAAATTACAGGACACAAGTCACGGCAACACTCAAATATAAAAAACTGCGCGGCGTGTTTTGTGGATGGTGAGGGACACGTACTGCCGACGCCATCCAAAGGTAGGGCCCCACTATACCACGTCAGCCGACGAATATTTTCACAACGCTCACCAGCTGCTCAAAAGGTCTTATCCAACCGATCAAGAACATCTCACGTATCGTTACCACGAGCTGGAGAATTGTCTCAGATGCTGATCATTATTTTCTGTAGCCATAAGCTGCGTACCTGGTGAACTTCTAGCACCGCCTCATGGATACGACGAAAGACGCTGGCTCAACACTTGAACACGCTAACGAGCGCTAGGCTGCAGAAACCTGGCCAATTTTGAGTTGAGTGGAGTACTATTGGTTGGCCGATATCGATTGTTCGGGACTAGTGAACCGATTCGTATCTAAATTAGCCCTAGCAATGCCGGTTGACGCGGTCCATCACCTCCAACTAGGAAAAGTTGACATCCGGGCACCCGCCCAACTCTGGTGTTTGTGAGGGACCGGTGATTTATTTGGCCATTAGCTCGGTGGATGCTGGCTGGGTCGGTTATACGCGTCCCCTCATGTTGTCAGGGGCAAAGTAGCAAATCAGGACAATAGGAATCACACTAGAAACTATTAATGGACATGGGAGGCAAAGCCACCCGGGGTACTTCTTCTCCTTCGACATTGATTTCCATTCTCATCAGTTCTAACGAACGTTGACATTCACTCTTTTCTAATCATCCTTCGTTCCTCTTCTTTCGCTCGTAGTCGAACCTTTTTTGGAGGCATCCTCCGTTCACTCGCTATATCTACAACTGGCGTCAGATTGATTCGCCCAATACACGCCCACCATGAAGTTCTCTTTGTTGTCGCTGGCGACCTTTGCCACGGCCGCTGTGGCTAGCACCATGGACCCCATTACTATCAAGGTAAACCCATACCCCAGATGCAGACCGATGCAGCATTTTAACCTTACCGCAACAGGGTTCCAAATTCTTTTACTCTAGCAATGACACCCAATTGTATGTTTATATGCTCCCCTGAAGCCGAATCTACCATGGCGAGTACTAATTGCATCGCAGTTACATGCGCGGTGTTGCTTATCAATGTAGGCTTGCTATCATCCCACACATAAGCCGCCATACTGACTCGGACAGACTCCAACAGCGAGGATCCTCTGGCCGATGCCACCGCTTGCGAGCGTGATGTTCCCATCATGAAGGAGCTGCGCACCAATGTCATTCGGACCTACTACATCAACCCCGATGCCGACCACTCCGCGTGCATGAAGCTTCTCCAAGATGCGGGCATCTATCTCATCTCCGACCTGTCGTCCCCCAACAGTTCCATTAACCGTGCCGACCCTGAGTGGCAGGTTAGCCTCTACTCCCGCTACACCAGTGTCATCGACGAGCTTCAGCAGTACAACAACACCATCGGTTTCTTCGCTGGTAACGAGATCTCTAACACTGCCGCCACTACCGAGGCTAGCGCCTACGTCAAGGCCTCTGTCCGTGATATGAAGACCTATATCAAGCAGAAGGGATACCGTAGCATGGGTATCGGATATGCCACTGCTGATGTTACCACCATTCGCGTTAACCTTGCCAACTACCTGGACTGTGAGGATGATGATGAGACCATCGACTTCTGGGGCTACAACGTTTACTCCTGGTGCGGTAACTCCACCTATGAGAAGTCCGGCTACAGTACCCGAACTGAGGAGTTCCGCAACTACACTGCTCCTGTTTTCTTTGCTGAGTATGGTTGCAACGACGTTCAGCCTCGTCCGTTCACTGAGGTTACCGCCCTGTACGGCGACACTATGGCCGAGGTCTGGTCTGGTGGTATTGTCTACATGTACTTCCAAGAGGCAAACGACTACGGTTCGTTCAATCTTCATCGTCAAATGAGGACTGAAAGCTAATTTGATCTTACATCCAGGTCTCGTCTCAGTGGTTGACAGCACTAGTGTCAGCAAGTTGGCGGACTTCACCTCCTACTCCAAGCATATTGCCACTGCCTCTCCTACTGGTACCAACAAGGCTTCCTATACTCCGACCAACACTGTCCTGCAAGCTTGCCCGACTGTGGACTCGACCTGGCTAGCCGAAGCTTCTCCCCTTCCCCCTACCCCCGATTCCACCCTTTGCGACTGCATTGCCAACGAGGCAGCTTGTGTTGTGAGCGACAGCGTCAGCGAGTCTAAATACGGTACCTTTTTGGGTGTTGTTTGCGGCTACACTGATTGCGGTGGCCTGCATTCCAACGCCACCACTGGCAAATATGGTGCCTACAGCATGTGTGGCGTTAAGGACCAGCTCGCCTTCGCTCTGAACAAGTACTACAGCGAGCAGAACAATGACGCCTCTGCCTGCTCCTTCAAGGGCTCTGCTACTACTCAGGCTACCACCAAGGCCACTGGTACTTGCTCTGCTCAGATTAAGGAGGCTGGAACTGCTGGAACCGGTACAGTTTCCACTGAGGCCACTGCTACTTCTGGCTCTGGCTCTAGCTCTACTTCATCCAGCTTCGCTTCTCCCATCGGCCTTCACTCGAGTGCTTCATTCGGATCTTTCCAGGTCGCTGCCTACATCGTTACTGCTCTCCTGGCCGGTGTTGGTATGATCGCTCTGTGATTTAGAATCGACATTCTTTTGATTGCTATGGGCTACATTCTTGTCTTTGATTTCTTTCGATAATTTACTACTTGACGGCCAAATAGACTGATTTTCCTTTCCATATGGCTAATTATATCTGGGACTGGAGGTCATGCTGTTGAATATAGCTGGCTGGTGTTCATATTACTCGATTGAATCCATTTCCTTGATTTTCAGTAGCAAAGTTTCTCCCGTGTCATTTTATAGCACAATTGAATCTTTTGAGATCAAATATTCCGTCTTAGTAAGAGAGTTCCAATTTGAAACCCTAAATTGATGACTCGGTATCTGCAGTAAAGTGAGAAAGGAAAGTTTATTTTCCTACAATCGCCCTCTTGGTTAAAATCGCAGATGTCTCATCCAATCTCATCCAGTCATGTGCATCTCGACAAGCCTGTCGGCTGAGGCGCACAGCCCGACTTGTCCGCTCCCTCATCTCTGTTTCGAACTCGTTGATGGCCTCGGATGCCAGAGAAGATCTAGAGTAGATTTTTTCAATGGCCTGTGAAAGATGATAGGCATCTAGCAGACCATGATTTGCTGCTTCTCCTCGATCTACAGATGATATTAGTGAGTGATGCAGTTTATGGCGTAGTATGAATACTAACACATTGTCATTGCATGCGCTGCATCCCCAGCCAGAGTCACACGACCATCATAATTATCCCACTCAAGGCACTCCCAATCTGCTAGCTTGATCTCCGTGACGGCTGTCCCAGTAGGGATCCGGTCTACGGCCTGCTGCAAGAACGGTACGAACCCTTGGGCACGTCTCTTCATATTGGCCAGCCGGGCCTCATTCGTGTCGGCCACTTTGTCTTCTGGTGTGTTTTCAGGCCAAGACATGCATATTTGAGCTCGATAGTGCTCGGTCTGTGTTCCTGTGGTCCCATTTACCTTGGGTGTCTCAAGCATTGAAAACCAAAAGAAGGCTCCCGTTGGTGGATAGCAACCCTGGAACAGCAAAGGGTCCATTTCGCGCAAAGGCTTAATCTCCATGGGCGTCAAATCAACTGCAACACCCGTGAAATTGATCCCGACGGGCACATTATCAAACGCATCTGGTCGTAAAATCTGTCGCACCATCGATCGGCTACCCTCGACACCGATAACAAGACGTCCGGTCAAGGTTGTGTCATCGGCGAAAACCAACTGCACCTTGGCTTTATCCTCGGGCAGGTTGACACTGACCACTCGTCGGCCCCAGTGAACATGGTCTTCGATTCCATGAAGCAATGCGCGCCGCACCTTTTCGCGATTCACCCGCCACCGGACGCTTGGTGGAATTTTGTATTTTGGCTCTCCGGTTTCGAGGTTGATGAATAAAAAATTGCCATTGTCGTTAAGTGCAACATCTGGATCCACTTGAACGTCTTGGATACGCTTTAGGGTGTCCTGGGGGAGCATCTTGTGCATGCAATCCAGGGCCCAATGCAAAGTGATGGCCCATCCTTGGCCACGCGCATCGGGAGTTTCATCGCGTTCAAATATTTCGAAGGGAATATTCTTCTGCTTCAGAGCTTGTCCGAGGGTCAAGCCCACAATACCAGCGCCAACAATCAGTACGGGATCCATGGTAGTGACGATTATGAGATCCCTGATCACTCGTGATCGATAGTATCGGGGGAATGAGATCGGAAGAAAATGTGTGTATTGATCAGATGTGAAGGGAGGAAGCTCCTTCTAATGGCGTGTGCAACCTGGATGCCTAAGGCCGCAAGGCCATAAACAATCCCCATTCTTGCTGTCGCAGCCTAAGAAAACTTCACAATCGACTTTATCAGAAGCCCGTCGCATAGATAACGTGCGGGGTCTGGGGTTATCGAGTATCCACAGGAAGTTTCCTTGGCTTCAAAATTGGCTTCCGACGGTTCGGCTACTTGAGCCAATGCGACGGCGCGGGGCTGTGTATCTCCCGACGATGTGATGACAGAATTTGACAGCCTTGAGAAACAACCTGAATCAAGGCTAAAATATATAATATTCTTGAACAGCTCACTTCGTCATCACCTCAACACCGTCACCATGTCGCACGAAGCTCTCAACCCCATCCACCCCTCTGTTCTTCCCCACCTCGACCCAGTGTTCGTTGATCTTTATAACAAACACGTCGCCAATACCCCGGCTGGGCCAATCGACTTGTCGGTTCTACGAACAAAATACTCGGTTCTTTACTCCTATGGTACAGGACCTGCACCAGAATGCGCGCGAGTCTACGATAGCGAGGTTCCTGGCCACAACGGCGAATCTATTCCAGTTCGGGTGTATGAACCTGCATCACCTGGTCCATGGCCGGTACACATTGATTTCCACGGTGGAGGTATGTGAAAAGAATCAACTGAATTATCCCACTATCCCATCGAGAGCTGTCTCTGACTGGAAACTAGGTTGGGGACTGGGCGATCTCGACACCGAATCCCACATTTGCAAGCACATCTGCGTCAAGGCCAATGTTTGTGTGATAGACGTGGACTACCGATTGGTGCCAGAATTTGCATTCCCAATCGGAGTCCAAGATTCGTTTGCGGCCTTACAACACATCTTCACCAAAGGAGCCGACCGATTCAAAATCGACCCAACGCGCATTTCATTGGGAGGAGTCTCCGCCGGTGCCAATATCGCCTTGGTCTGCGCCCATCTCGCTCGCGATAGCAGTATTCCACTCAAACTAGTCGCTGTGGGGACGCCTGTGGTCGACGATATTTCAAAATACAAGTCGGCGTCGGATGCACCGTGGGAATCTATGCACCAAATGGAGCACGCACCTACACTGAACTGGGCTCGGCTGAAGTGGTTCGATAATTTGAAGTGGCAAAGCATCGCAGCGGAGGGTCCGATTCGTGAGCAGCAATTGGCTGCTGTGAAGTGGTATGCTAATATCCTGGAAGCACCCAGCTTCGCCGGCCTTCCCAAGACGGTAATCTACACAGCTGGATGTGACCCGCTGCGCGATGAGGGCGAGGCGTATGCACGCAAGATGATTGAGGGTGGAAACGAGGTTATTCAAAAACGGTTCGCGGGTGTTCCCCACCCATTTATGCACATGGATAAGGGTAAGTTTTGGAAGTTGACTCCCAATGAGAGAAGGCGTTTTCTAACTCGTGAGACAGATTTGTGGCAGGCGAAGGAGTTTATTGATATGACTGCAGATCACATCAAGGCTACGCTCCACACTTGAATGATACACCTCTATGTTTAGTCCTCTAGATAGATAATTCATATAAAGTTCACATCAAATTCTACTAAATTTCCCAACAAACGTGACCCGTATTTTCCATCGTATGAGAATACCCACCGATATGGGAGACGATGTCAGAGGCAATGGTTTGGTGGTTGTATTAATAGCCGGCCGTGACAATAATACTAGTAATAATCACGGATTCCCTATCTATGAATATGTAACAGTGCTTGGGAAGATCAAAGGAGTATTGGAGCAAGAGCTTCGACATCATGGTCGTTTTAGTCCTTCGAAATAGCAGGCGAGTTCGGGCATTTATTTGTCACGGACTACTTCTGCCGAGTCGGATGCTAGAATCCTACTTTGTAGACGGAGTGTTTTTTTTTTTTTTTCATATTCTAGAAGCTACTAGTATATTATGGCTCGCTGTCTATTCTGTAACTCAAAGCTTTGCCATGTCATACAACTGCTCGGCCAATGGAACAATTGACTCCTTCAGCCCCTTGAATTTGAGACCGAGCACCCTCTGTGCTTTGGAAGAATCGCAGGAATAATGTGTGTGAGCGAGGCGATTTCCTGGCTCACCAAGCGGGGCTTGATGTCTGTCTGGAAGCTGTGCACGAACGACATCAGCAATCTCTTGGGTATCGTACGATGCCTGTGTAACCAAGAAACGGTCGTGACTGGTCGCTGGATAGCTCAAAACTTTCATACTAGCTTCCGCTAGGTCTTCGACATCAACCCATACTAAATATTCTTGATAAGTAGAGTAAAAATTTGGAAAGATGTGGAAATCGGACATACCGGGCGCCTTGGTAGGTGGGATTTCTCCATCTCTACCTGCATTCAGAACCCCCCACACAATCTGATTGCTAGCGTTCAGCTGCGACAAAGATGAAATGGGGTGGATCATCTTCCCGAAGACCATCCCAGGGCAGAGTGTGACAAGCTGGTAGTTCACTTGGTGATCTCGCACATAATCCCAGGCCGCTCGTTCAGCGACAACTTTCGATGCGCGATACGCGATGGGCTGATTTGAATTAATAAAATATTCAAAAATTGATAAGAGGCAAAAATGGGAAAAAAAAAAAAAAAACTCACTACCGCCGATGCGTTGACGCCGTCCTCATAGGTCAACGGACACCAATCCTCTTCTGTGTATACACGACCAGGCTGAAGTCCCAGACTAGCGTCATAAACACTAGCAAAACTTGACATGATGACGACTCGTCGTACAGTTGACTGCTGTGCAGCTGCCTCACAGACTACTTGTGTACCCTTGAGTGCTGGCATCATCAACTTTTCTTCAAATTCTGCTGGAACCGCATCGTAGTTGAAAGCCGATGCTAAGTGTAGTACAGCTTGACAATCCTGCAAGGCAGACGATAGACGTTGAAGGTCGGTTGGATCGGGAACAACGACAAATTCTAAGCCTCCAAGGTCGCTCACACTCACACACGCGGCGCTGAGTGACTCTCGTGTCGAATCGCCTTTTTCAGCTGATCGAACGGTCGCTCGGACTTTGTAGCCAGAGCGAAGAAGAGTAGCGATGCAGTGGGCAGCGATAAAGCCATTACCACCAGTCACAAGCACAAGGGATCCGGAATCAATAGGAGCCATCTTTG
Source organism: Penicillium pancosmium (assembly GCA_031761475.1). Lineage (NCBI taxonomy): Eukaryota > Fungi > Ascomycota > Eurotiomycetes > Eurotiales > Aspergillaceae > Penicillium > Penicillium pancosmium. Next base: position 37,510 of record JAVMSB010000089.1, read on the forward strand.
TTCAACAATGATATTGATTCTGTACAGGAGTGTTCGATGTTCGATTCTTATATTTTGAGCTCCTGGAGACGGATCGGACGAACCCACCCGCTGCCGTCGGATAGATAGTGGAGTCGAAATATTCAAGTCGCGACATTGGCCTCTTTTCCCATTTCCCCGCGTTTATTTTTTTAGAATGTCTAACCGAGTGAATACGAAATGGACCCAAGATTAGGCGAAACCCTTCTCAATTTGCATTGCTATCAATCTACATGGAAACCATAAAACTATCCAAGACAAATAAATTCTCCGTTTAAAGCACATAACGAAAGCTCGCGTCATCGTGAACATCGTTCGTATGGTTTTTGCTACTTAGACGAGCCTCCATTTTGCTCCTTGCCGGAGTCCCCAGGCGCTCAGCAGTAGAGTTCCGGCGGGCATACAGCATTCGAAGGGTTGTGGATACAACAATGGCAGCAGCGTTGACAGCGACCAGTGTGATCTTGGCTGGAATGTACCTAATATAAAGAGTCAATATAATAGACTAATTGGAGGGATTAAGGGATCTTCCTTACTGGGGAGCGTCCTTGGATTGGAATGTTTGAGGGCCAATGATGTTGGCGATACTGAATGCAGCCGATACAATCGCCGCACCCGAGACCTAATCATATCAGATCAGCTGGTAGTTACTAGTACCAGGGAGACTTTTGCCATACCTTCATGGTGTATCCCTTGAAGTTGGCACCCGTCCAAGCATATATTATACCAAGCGGAGCAACGGTCTGGATATGTTAGCGATGTCAAATTAGAAATTTAGAAAGAACATACCGTGTTGACCAAATAGATACCAGCTAAACAGCCTCCCTTGTTCTCGGTTGGAAGGAAGGACATGAGACAGGAGCCCAGGAGAGTTGGGATCAGCAATATGTCAATAGCGAGCCATCGCGAGAACCCCTTTGCAATTGCATATGTAGAGGCCATTGTAGACACTATGCTCACAATGCCGCTGGGCATATTCAGTAGAGCACTCTCTTTTGAATTGTATCCGAATCCGAGAATCAAAATGGCAGAGAATGTGGTGATTACACCACTAGGTATAGTGATGAGAATTGTCAACAAAACCAGTAGCCAGGTTTGCATGTCTGCAAAGGCTTCTAGGACAGATCTCCAGCGGAAGACCTTGTTCCCAACACCGGCCTGGTCCTGCGACAGTCGTTGGGATATGCGCTGCTTTTCTGCTTCGCTCAGAAACTTGGCTTTAGCAGGACTCTCTGGGAGAACAAAGAGAACCAGGAGTGATGCTAGGATATTCACGGCGCCGATTGCCACAAACATGATACGCCACCCACCAAATGCCAAGTTTGCGGATGCGTGTTGAGCCGCGAAAGAAATCAATCCGCCGACAATCTGGCCCATACCAAGACCACAATACCAAAATCCATATCGCGGCGTTGACTCTGCGCGGGTATACCACATACTCGTGTACATGGTAAGCGATGGAGCTGGTGTGAAATTAGCTTAGCATATGAAGTTTAGGAGGTTACGTGACTTGCCGATAACCGCCTCCATCAAACCAAGAAGAACACGCAAGGCTAGCATTCCGCTGAAGTTTTTGGTCGCCGATGAACAGCAAAGAATGATACCCCAACAAAACACATTGACTCCAAGAACTTTGGATACTGGGAACCGCTGTAGCAGAGCTCCCTGGGGAATTTCTGCCACTGCATAGGCGATGAAGAAAGCGGTTGCCAGCCATGAGAAGTCATTCCCAGACATCCCCAAATCGCCTTGAAGTCCCATCACATTCGCATACTTCACGGTGTCAGTAGTTTGCGGTTGAAGAAGGAAGACATGGGGCAAAACACACGTTGATGGAAATCTTGTCAATCATCTGTAGAAAGTATGTGAAGAACATGATGGGCAAGATATGCCAATCCACTTTGCGAAGCAACCTCTTGTCATCCATCGTCAAAGTACCCAGGGAGCAATCCTCAGGTGAATTGAGTTTGTCCTCCAGTTCATTCTTCTTATCCATGATTAATATAGACAAATATCTTGCGAAAGTGTTCGGATACCAGTTCAAGGGGGTGGTGAGCATGCAGGCATCGCGTTGCACAACGAGCGTTTTATTAACGGGACGGGGAAGCTTTGATACCAGAACGCAGGGAGATAGTGAGCAGCAGGAACTACTGCCAGCTTCCCCGGACAAACGTATCACAAGGCCCTGATTGGTTCCGCCTCGGCGACAGCGGCGAAGATGATAGAAGCAAGGATCGGCTGCGGAGACGCCACAAAATGCAGCCGTCGCATAGATAGCGGAGACTTCCGTCGCTTATCGTGGTCATCCTGGGGAGATGATTTTGGGCGGGAACGGGCATCCGACGCGAGGGAATAGCTTCAGTATTAGAATCTGTATATATTAGAGGTTTGGAAACCTTGTTCTGCTTGTTTATGTCAGTTCAAACCTCATCTATCGGAGAAAACATGCCTTCGCGTACCGACTCGCCCCTTCAAATTGCCATCATCGGCGCCGGCCTCGGCGGACTTGGTGCTGCCGTCGCCCTGCGTCGCCAAGGGCACGCCGTGACTGTCTATGAGAGATATGATTTTGCCGGAGAAGTTGGCGCATCTTTGAGTGCCGCGTCGAATGGATCGCGCTTTTTGGAAGAGTGGGGTGTCGATGTGAAAGCGGCCAAGCCAGTAGGTTCAGCGGGAAAAGAGGAGTAGAGCGATAATTGAGAGCGTCTTTGATTAATATGAAAATAGGTTATTCTAAAGCAATTGATCATGCACAATTGGTCTGATGGTGAAGTGCAAAGCACATATCCCCTGGGTGATTACAAGTCCAAATTTGGCACGGTACGCAACAATGCATTATCCACGTAGACAATGTGCACAGCAGCTTATGATCACAGGACTATAATAATTTTCACCGAATTGATATTCACAAAGAGCTCATTAAATCTGCGTTTGAAGAACCAGGCGAGGGCCCTGCATGTGTCCTGAAAGTTAACCACAAGGCGGTCGAGGTCAGCGCTGAAGATGGGAAGATCAAGTTTGAGAACGGAGTCGAAACAACTGCCGACATTATCGTGGCCGCCGACGGAATTAGGGTATGATACTCTCATGTACGAATACCTGATATTATTGGCTAATTATCACTTGTAGTCGGCGACAAGAGAGCTCATTGGAATTACTCCCGAATTCGAAATGTCGACCTCTTGCTGCTATAGATGCATCATCGGTGCCGATAGACTTCGGTCTCTCGGTCTAGACGACTATATTTCTAACGAGGCTATTGAATACTGGGGTGGATATGGAATCAACAAGATTGTCATGTCACCTTGCAGTAATGGCGAGGTCGTGAGCTGTTACTGCTTCTACCCGGCATCGTTTAATAACCTCCGCGAAGACGGCTGGGATATCGGCGCAACACCAGAGCAGCTAGTCCAGACATTCCCTGATCTGGATCCTAGAATGAAAAAGTTGATGCTCAATGCTGAAGATATCAAGATGTGGCGCTGTATGTTATATATCCCTGAATTGGCACTGACAATACTGATTATCCCCTTAGTGTATAGACACCAGCCATATCCATTCTGGGCCAAGGGCAAGGTCTGCCTTCTTGGAGATGCTGGTATGTTTTGAATCCACTTCTCCAGGCCCTTGAAATGCTGACCAATTCAATAGCACACCCCATGATGCCTGACCAATCTCAAGGTTCTTGCATGGCGTTTGAGGATGCTGGTGCTTTGGGAATTGTCTTCAACAAGAACTTTCGCGAGACCTACAGTACAGCTGAGGGCTTGGCTCTTTATGAGAAGCTACGCAAGCCACGCGCTACCCGGGTACAGGAAGCGAGTTTCCGGGCTCGTGAAGATTTGAGCGAACGTATTGGCTGGAGCTCTTCGTCAGACCGTCCAGGGAAGTTGACGATCGAGGAGGTCTGCGGATATAACATGCGAGACCATTTGGCTGAGCTTGTGTCAGAGCTGAAGACCGATTTGTAATCTTTGTCATTAGAATTCCATATATTATTAGTACATTTGAATTTGAGATGTGACCACAAGCTCTGCTTGCACGAAAATATGCTCTTTGCATAGGAATTTGAAATTACATTATTCCATTGACTAGATGAAAACAACACCTGGAAACTGGCTATACCTAACAGCAGCCCAGTTCATGTCAGATGCATGGGCTGTGCCACCCCAGACAGTTTCTAAAAGCTGTCGGGCGTGTTGGATATGGCTGAACCCAAGAGTATTCTCCATCACCATAAGACGTTCCTTCACTATCATTCGTCTCTCAATGCTAATACTGCTGGAACCGGAAATAACGAGAGGGAACAGAAGGCAGCCTTCGACACTGCTAGCATATGGAACTAGCTGCACCGCATCTAGTATCGTCAAAACCGCGTGCTCCACAAATTCGTGAAGTGGGTCGTAACCCTCGACAACTTGATGCAATCGCAAGCGAATCGCCCACTCAAATGCAGTGGTAGCGCGCTCCGTATCGAGCTCCTGCTCCGCGCTCCGATCGTGATCCGCGCGCCACTCGTCGATCCGACTTTCCACTTGTGTAGCCGCAGCTCGGAAGCCAATTTCGGAAAGCTCGTCGACGCGCTTGCTACGGTGATTGGCTAGAATGTTGACCATTCCTAAAATGTCGAACAGGGCCGGGGATATTCCGTAGATAGCGTCGGTAGATAGGTTGCGCTCTTGTGTCGGGATACTATCTCGACGGAAGGAGGTTGTCAATTCAGTCATGCTGTCGCTATCATGGAGAAGTGGAGGTTTGCAGCGAGAGATTGTTGACATCGAATCAAGGTAATGGAATAGACTGATGCAAAAGTTCATTTCATTTGTTGAAACCAGTGATCGGAAGGCTGGTGATTTGAGGATTGCACTCGCGGCCTTCAGGTGCCATTTCCATACTCGGGATGTCCCATCAAAGAGCTCTGTTAGACATAGCAGCAAAACGGTGGCGCATGCTTCGAAAATGGAATGACGATCAGGTTGTCCCAGTAGTTTATTAACTTGTGTCAGTGCTAGAAGATCATTAGCTCCAATTCCGAATTCGCTCGTGAATGTAGCTCACCTTTGCCCTGGCGCTTTAGAGCGCATCCCCAAATGCTGGGATAGACTCTCCTCCAGTGGCATCCACTCAAGCTAAGGATGACACTAGTTACCGCATCCGATGCAGCCGCCAATGGTAACAATGTGACCAGGAATGGGTTCCGATCGGTATTATGAGATCGGGAGAGCGCGCGGGATACGACGTGGATATAGTGGTTGAACAGTGATCGGTCCTCTTCACTGTTCAGATATGCATTCGCTGATAGCAGGGAACGGTCGATAGGGAGCACTGCTGCGTTTTGCTCGCGGAAAGGGTGTGGAAAGAGCGTGGCGATAAACTCTTCGTCATCTTCGGGGGTAATATATGTAGGGATGATCCGATCACCGTCGGATAGTTCGACCAGGTCTGTACAGGGTGGCTCGGTCGCATGGGAGTCCGGCGAGGAAGAGTCGCTCGGATCATTCGTCGTCTCGGTACTGGGTGACCACTGACAAGGAAGGTTCAGACGCCGACAATCACTACATCGCGGTCTTATTTCATCGCACTTCTTCTTCCTGTGAACTCAATCAGCTTCCGACAAGATGTTATGCTCCACTCGAGATATTGATCTACCTCGCCTTGCAGGACAAACAGCCGCCGCGGGACCGCGATGCACGGGGCCGCCGCGATGCAGCAGCTAGTCCGGGTTCTTGCTCCGTGGGGCTTCGTGGCTTGCAGATATGACCAAGGCCTTTTTCAAAGAAAGTCAGCGACCATTGGGATTGCAGGTTACCGCGAGTGGGATAACTGAAACGTACGTTTACACCGTGAACACGGCTGACTGCCATCGCATCGTTGTTTCTATTGAACATTAGCCTTTGTCCATGGTGCGAGCTTGAGATGCATCACTAACAATTCGTGCGCAGCGAGCACAGACTCGACCAGGCGTATTCATGGCGGGGGGAGGTGTCACTCCAGCAGAAACCAAACGAGGGGGAGAAGCGACGGAATTCTTCTCGGGGAGACTTCCGATCCGACGGGTTGAATGATAAGCAGACTGTAGTGGCGGTCGACGGGGTGCATTCTAGACTTTACTGAGCCTAGTGCGAGGGTAAGTGGAGTGTTGGAGTGTCTGTTGGAGTCAAAGTGTCAAATTGATCGAGTGCGGGGAAATGATCAGTTTCCCCGGATTTCGGCACTCGGCGACAAAGACAGCCGAGCAGACAACTTCCATTCTGAGGTTGCCAAAGAAGTTATTAGTTGCGAGAATCAGCAAAAACCTTGGAACGGGGGTTTGATAGAGTAGGCACGGGCTGATTACCTGTCTCTGGTAAAACTACACTACCTGAGTCCGTTCTCCTACTAAGGAAGGGGCCAAGAGTGGCGTGAATCTTGGAAACTTGCAGTGGGTATGGTCATAGAACACTGGCACTGGAGATAAACAAGGATATATAATTTCCAATACCGTCTCATTTCAAGTTACTACTAAAATTTCGGACGTCAACAGAATGCGGCTTGGTAACCTTGGAAATTAATCCACTGATCAACTTTTAATGATAAACATGAATCTGGTCTCCAGGGGAGATATGAAGCTTAGCAGAGCAAGAAATTTGGGCGCAGGGCGTATGAACAAGAACCTTTTTTTTCAAATTTCAGTCTTAAGGCAGATTTGGCGATGTGGTTGGCGGTCACAGTCTATTACAATATTCGCTGGACGAAAAAGGAGACCCCTCGATGAATCGAGCAACCCTGACTCGTATCAAATGGCGAATGAATAATGACAAGGAGAAGATAAGAGTAAAATGGTAAAAGTCCTTGGGGTCTGGTCACGGGTACGTGCCCAATCCAAAGTCAACAAGTGAAATTGGAGAGGCCTGTGGAAACACAGGAATGGTAGGGCTGGCGGCGAGAACAGCAAAAGACAAATACGGACTTTACAGGGTGATGATGATAAAGATGATGGAGTGAGAAGATGGAGATGAGATGGTCAAAGAGAGGAGAAAGGGGGAGGCTGGGGCTTGGCGTTGATGCCTGTGTCATCTAGGCATCAATAAAAGTTGTTTTATTCGCAATTTCACCCAAAGTTCTTTCTTGCAGGCCCTTTACTGTATTCAGTGGTATTAGCGATCTCGGCCTTGAATTTATGAAGCCAAGGTGGGACTCGGGGGAATGGTCCTAGGGATCTTGGAGATCTCTACGGTGGAGTCTTCAGCGTTGCGAGATGCCTACTAGTAGGCCTTAGTAGCACAACCATTACAGAGAGCTTCATTTCTCTCTAGCAATACTGTCCTAATCATGATTCCAACATATTTTAATGCGGGCAAAAGTTCTAACTTCATTCTCGACAACTTAGTACGTTCGTGAGAATGATTCAGATTGTAATTCACCACTCATCCGTGGCATTGCTCTATTCAGGTATCTATATTTATATTTCGCTTTAACTCATCAGATGTTTTGCATTTACCACTTGTTGGCAAGCACAAGGCGATAGCGAGCTTTGCCCGCATCCATGTCCAGAATGGCTTGGTTGGCCTCCTCCATGGGCCTTTCCTCGATCCATGGGTGAATACCCTTGGTGGCTGCGAGATCCAGCATCTCACGGATCTCATCGGGGCTACCAATCAAAGAGCCACCGAGCTTGATACCCCGAGCGATCAAGCTGAAGGCAGGGATCTCGAGACCACCATCCTCGGGGGCGCCCAGCTGAACAAAGGTTCCACGGGTGCGCAGAAGTTGGCAGTATCCAACGATAGGCATCTTAGACGAGGAAACAGTCGAGATGATCAGGTCCAAGGACTGATTGTGATGCTTGGCCCAGTCCTCATCATCGTCGGTGGCGATATAGGCGTCGGCTCCCAACTTAAGCGCATCCTCCTTCTTATTGGCCTTGCGTGAGATAGCGACAACCTTGTCGGCGCCCAGGGCCTTGGCAAACAGAATACCAAAGTGACCCAGTCCACCGACACCGACGATACCGACCTTCTTACCGGGGCCGCAACCGTGCTGGCGGAGCGGAGAATAAGTGGTGATGCCACCACAAAGCATGGGAGCAGCCTCGGCGGAGGGAATGGCGTCGGGGATCTTGATAACAAAGTGTGACGGCGAGCGGTTGTACAGGGCGTATCCTCCGTAGGACTTGCCGCCGTTCAAGAATGTTCCATTGTATGTTCCGGTCATACGGTTGCAGTGCTGCTCCAGGCTGTTGGCACAGGCCTCGCAGTTCCCATCGTAGTTCTGGCACGAGCCACTCTGAGCGCCAACACCGACGCGGTCGCCAATCTTAATGTCGCCGGTGGCCTTGGATCCGACGCGGATAGCCTTACCGACAATTTCGTGGCCAACGCAGCAGGGGTAGGTAGTAGGACCCTAGAAGAGTGCCCCGTATTAGCTCAGGTTTCTAGATAACGAAGTAATCTCAATTCCACGTACCCATCCACTGCGCAAGGTGTGCATGTCGGAACCGCAGATACCACAGTGAGTGACCTGGATATCCACATCGGTCTCCTCCCAGGGCTTAGGCTCGAACTCCTGCCACTTCATGTTGCCCTGAGCAGCATTGGCATCGAGGCCCATCCAGCCCTCAAACTTGTAATCGGTCGAACCCATGATTAATAATTGTGATCGTGATGAGATAAATGTAGCTCAATTGTATCAAGATAGCCAGTCGCTGGGAAAAAACGGGGCCTTTATACACTGCAATTCCTCAGCGTCATAGCTAACTCCATCCATGGTGGAATTTTCTGGATCATTTTGACCTTTCGGACTTTCGCTGGCCGTCTCCAGCAGCAATTGAGGGCCCACTCGTGGATCTGAACCAGAAATCGGGAAGTCATCACGGTTTTAAGACTGCTTAATGTCCGCGCACAAGTCGAAGTGGACCCGGTCGAGTCATATTGTCGCATATGAGTGGCTGTGGGTGACTGGCACAAATCGGAGGTAAGCGGCAAAGGGAGAGCATCAGCACTGTAAATTAGCAAGCGGCGTCAGCGCGGTGCTTAGTGCGTCTCTGCATACCAGTTTAAGATTTTCAAGACCCGATTTAAATATATCGGTCCAATCATGAGCTGCCACGGGCCAATGGAGTGAATCCTGAGGTATCATTGTGGCGGATTAGCTTTGAAGCTCGCAGGTTCCTGTCTGTGACGCAACCTTGGTGGAATCGTGCGAGGTGAAACAATTTCGGTGCGGTGTGCCAAAATATGAGTTGTGTCGGGCCCAATTTGCCGTCCTCCCTTCCGGTTTCTTGATAAGCCCCATAATTGAATTCGGAGACATTTTGTCAGGGCTCTTCGGCCAGAATTGCACCGCCTCCGCCTCCGGAGAATTGTTGCACCGCAAGGAGTGGAGGACTGTTGGGAAAAGTACGGTGAGCCCATCCGTAGGGCTTCGATAAGGCATCAATTCCTTTTTCAGGCCTGCTCCCCTCGGTGTTCATCTACCCCACTGCCGTTCTTCGACTGAGCGGCTTCATGGCAAAGTTCTAGAAGCTGGAGATTTAGGTCCAGTTCGTATGCTTAAGGAGGTTCCTTGGAAAGCCACTCCGAACTCACAGCAACTGGTAGGCGGTGCACTCCCGTGTTAAGTGCTTCAGCGGATCTTGTTTTCAAAGCGCCACTAATCAGGCACGCGCCGCGTTTTCGGATATATGCTATATGAGCGCCTCTTGGCCACTAACCTATTATTGTAAGAAGTGCAATTCTCCGCTTAGGGCCACAATGCAAGACGAAATGTGGCATATTATGCGTGACATGTTGCGCAAATTTCAAACAGCCCTCTCCACAGGTTTCCTCTTTTCAATCCAGCACTTGTAAGAGGACCAGGTGAACCAACCGACGTGAGTGTCTTTGGATAGATGTGTTAATATTTTCGCATTGAGAGTGGTGCAACTAGAAGAGCCACTGAATCCTATAAATCCACGTAAGTTAGTTTGAGGCTCCGTAAATCTCACACAGACCAGGTGAGGAACAGTGAAATAGAAGATGCACCCACGAGGAACATTCATAGCATCCACCATCAAAGTATCTTCAAAGTCTTCGATTTCACATTCTTCCCTGGGAGGATTGGGGGAATATGAAGATGTTGGAGGAGTATTTATGTGGGTGACAGCCTCCGACCGCCACGGGCCCGGTCCACCACTTGAGGTGGCCACATCGGTAGGTGGTGTAGAAGCGGTTCCGCTGGAGCTGGCAAAGTATCGAGTAGTTCTCGCAGGTCTTCGGTGCCGAAGAAGGCCGAAGGCACAAAATGCCGAACCACGGACACCAGAAGCTCGTATCTTTCCTTTGAACTGTGATAGTACGGTCGGGATACAGACCCTCCTTGTTGGCATTGCTTACCCAGTCTGCTGCATCGATTGCAAGGACCAGAAGTAGGCTTTTCGCACTTTTTCGGGTTAAAATAGAGGCATAGGAAAGGAGTGCCCAACCCCTACCTTCACCTTCCGTTGCCTGCATCCATTGCAACTGAGGGCATTCTTTCGTATCTTATCATCACTTGCCATTTCGACTATACTGAGAAGTCTTTGTAAGCGTTGGAATATGAAATCGAGCGAACCCTGGTCAGTTACGGATGTGGAATTTATGCAGAATATATGCGCTATCTCCGCAAGGTTCTGGGGCTGTAAATGTGGGGTGGAGTGCGGGGGATAGACGATCATCACTCTGGCCGTCACCGCATTTGGAGTACGATTTTCATGCCGGGACTGGCGGTGGAAAATAAACCCCAAATTTATAGGTTATTCATGAGCGCCCATCAATCATCGAAGGACCATTGAAATCTGGGAAGGTTAGATTACTTTCTGGGGACGAATCTGCATTTTGGAAGACCGGGAGCTATCTAGAGCGCCGGTGCATTGAATATGAGATCAGGTATTCGAAATAAATCAAGCTATATCTATGTTAATAGAAAGCAAGGCATGGCGGATTCGGATAGACATCGGCCTAATTAGATACCTCATTTTGCGGATATAAGGTCACTCATATATGAAGATAGCACGATACGGGGCAAAGACATTAAAAAATGGCAATTTAAGCATAAAGCGTTTTGTGAAGCATATTCTTGTTGTGTGCCGAATCGAAGCTACCGGCTTACAGATGGCAGACCCACCCGGGCGAGTCTATTTGCAAATACATACCTTCCCTCGAACATCTACGCACACTATCACGTCTTGTTGGTACCAAATACAGTATTTTGGTATGCTCGTTGCATAGCGAACGTTTGGTTGAGTCAGCAAATGTTGACATTCATACTGTCTCGGGCGCAGCCCCCACCACATCAAGTATAACTAAGACGTGGTTGGAGCGTACACCTGAGAAGCGTCGGGACTAGTTTTCGGTTTCCCTCATTAAGTAATGGATCAAGAGAGTGCTGTGGACTTTCCCACAAACGGCAGCAAATCGTGTTGAGCTCAGTAACAAACAATCTGACGAAGTTCCAGTGGGATCATCGGTGAAAGTGCAGAACAAAAAAGATCTAAAGGTCAAGTGACCCGATACTATGCGATTGTTTTGTCCAATTTCGCTTCGGAATTTTTGAAATTCGTACGACTTTCATCGAGGTTCGTCTATGTACAATGGAATCCTCGGGATTTTGCTCGGCAAAAATAGCCGGCGGGCCATGATGCAATTGCGGGTCTCAATGGCGATCCAAATCGGGTTTGAAAATATATGTACGGAGTGAATATGTATATATGTCATTTGATAAGTATTGTTGAACAGCGATGAAAGGCGAAGAAGACCATTCCTAATAATGATACCGAAAGCTTCAACCAGTCGTACTTGATCCTGCTGGTAGAAAGTAAAATAATTCTAACCTTGGTACAGAGCATCAATGGAGCTAAGGAAATTCGAATATAATGCGGAGGGCCCCACCAATCGCGTGATTTGCGATCGCTATGATAACACAATAGTCCAACCTGAGTGGCCCGACGAAAAAGGCACAGTCAATGGTTCATAGTGCCATGTGCCGATTATCCTAGATTATTCTCGCCTTGTCCGACATTTAATCCCTACCATTCCCCGCCCCCAGAAAAACCGGCTGGCCGGAGATTCTTGTGCTACGAGTCATTGAAACTGTCCTCCCGACAGGACAAAATGGTTGCCAAAAACCAATATGGCACGCAGGATGCGCTGCAAGACGAAGAGGGGATAGTTCAGTCCCAACCAGTCAACAATGCGCACACATTCGGCGATGAAGAAAGTCCACTACTCGGAGAATCACAAAATACAGCACAGACGGTGAAGACTGCAGCAGGCGTAGGAGCGATTGTCGCAGTGCTTCTACTAGGTACGAAATTCAAAATTCCGCACTTCGCATTGAAACTAATATTCTGTCGCTGAAGGTGAATTTATTTCCAATGCCGATGCGACGCTTGTTATGGCCGCTGCGGGTCGCATTTCTTCCGATTTCAACCGTCTACGCGATGCGAGTTGGTTATCAACTGGATATACACTTGGTCTTTGTGCTGCTCAGCCGATGGTATGGACAATGAACTAGAGACTTGGTCAGGAACAAAGCTGATGAAGTATCCAGTACGGGAAATTGAGCGATATCTACGGCCGCAAGCCCCTTCTCCTGATTTCCTATTTTCTCTTTGCTGTTGGATGCATTATTTGGTATGCGCAATGCTTCAGACGTGCTGTGTTTATTTTACTGACATTTCGCTAGTGGTGTTGGACCCCAGATGTGGACGGTGATTCTAGGCCGCGCAATTAGTGGAATGGGCGGAGCGGGTACGATGATCATCAGTTCGGTCATTATCACAGATATCGTCCCCAGACGTGATGTGGCAACCTGGAGGTCCTATGTCAACATTGCGATGACCCTCGGTCGCAGTCTGGGAGGTCCTGTTGGTGGCTGGCTTAGCGACACAATCGGATGGAGGTGGTAAGTGGAGGAAACAATTCCTTCCTGTTCGAATAATCGTTGATTTTCAACAGGCTTTTCCTCATTCAAGTTCCATTTGTCGCTCTGGCCGCATTCTTGGTCGTTGTTAAGCTTCAGATCGGCCAGAAAGCAATCTACAACAAAGACAGCACGCTCTCGAAACTCGCCAACGTGGATTTCCTGGGAACAGGTTTCCTCGGAGGAGCGATAATTGCCATCACCTGCATGATTGACCAAGGAGGGAAGTCCTTCCCCTGGCGCTCTTGGATAACCGTTGTTATGGGCGGCGGCGGTCTGATCCTCCTTATCTCATTTGTTCTCGTTGAGGCGTATGTCGCAAAAGATCCGATTTTCAACTTGCGCATTCTGCGAAGACCCAACGTTGCCATTAGCTACATTATCGGATTTCTTCAGATAATGGCTCAACTGGGCATGTTGTTCTCCATTCCACTTTACTTTCAGGTTACCCAGGGTGCTTCAACGACGGCTTCTGGCGGGCATCTGGTTCCCACGATAATCGGAAACACGGTTGGAGGTATTCTGGCGGGATTATACGTCCGAAAAACGGGTCGGTATAAATTGCTTCTAATCCTGGCTGGTTTGATTTCGTCCATCGCTTATGTCTTGTTGTACCTCTTCTGGAACGGGAACACCGGATTCTGGGAGTCACTCTACGTTTTCCCGGGTGGATTCGGTACTGGAATCGCTTCAGCCGCGGGATTTGTGGCCATGACGGCAATTCTACCATCAGACGAAATGGCAATGGCTACTTCGGGCTATATGCTTTTGATTAGCTTTGCGATGACGGCCGGTGTAACAATGTGCAACTCGGTCCTCGGCATCGAGTTCGAAGCTCAGTTACGTCGGAACGTGGGAGGCCCTGGTTCGGAGAACATTATTAAGCGGGCGATGGCAGACACGGATTATATCGCTCATCTCACGGGCCAGATTCGTGAAGTTGTTTTGGCTTGCTACTTGTCGGGCCTCAAGCAGACTTATGTTGTATCGTCTGTAAGCTCTCTCGCAGCCGCATTCTTCGGACTCTTTATCCGTAACCACCAATTGTAATATACTGCTCCAGACAAAGACATATGACTGTTTTTTCAGTTCTATACTGCGTGATTTAAATATGACCTGTTGACTCCAACGTATATTTGAGAAACAGCTAGTCACAAAATGCTCACTGACAGGAAAATTGCCAAAAAACACATGATCTCGCAACACTCGATTCACAGAGGTCGCAATCAGTAGATTCTTTGAATTTCGACCCGATAAATCTTTCAAGTTCACGCATGGTAACCCCAGGACGGAGACTCAGACCTATAGCTGTCTATCGCCAGGTATCGCTGATTGTCACAGCAGTCGTGGCGCAGGCCGCTGGCACTGTATAAGAGAGATTCGGATCGCTCTCCCATGTGATTGTACCAGAGCTCGCAACTCGGATATACTTGTACTGGAAAACTTGACCAGCAGGCAGATTGACCGTGACATACCACAGGTTGTTGGAGCTGGTGTATTTACTCGCACTCAGGGCAATAGCACTGCTGGTGTCCCAGCTGCCAAGAGCAGAGATAGACCCAGCCAGCTTGATGTTCTCGCCATATACCGTGGTTGCGATAACATCAAAAGTGACCGCTACAGAGGTTGGCGTGGTGCATGATGAGGTCGTAGTGCTTGTCTTCGAAGTGGTGGTAGTCGAACTTTTGCTCGTTGTTGTTCCGCCGGTGGTAGTTGATCCAGACCCACTGGTCAAGGAGCTTGGCCAGTTTGTGTTGGTAGCGGTGCTGTAGGTTCCCGTAGCTGAAGTTGCAGAGCATGTTCCTGGAACACTGCTTGCAGAGGTCTCGCCCCATGCTGCGGGAACAACCGAGTTGCGGCGCATGTTTGCAGTGAGCAGGGCTGCGTATGACCAAGTCAGATCACGGGCTGACGCTGGGGTTCCATCAGCTCTGAGAAACTGTTCGGACATGGAGCCATTTGTATAGGCATATTGTTCCTGTAAACTATCAGTTATGATACCAATCGGGATAGACCCATCCGCTTTTGCCTACCGCGATGCTCATGTAGCCATCAGCATATGTCTTGACCGCGCTGACGATCGATGAGTACGCAGTGCTGCTTGATGAATAAGTACCCGTGGCAGCTGAGCTATACAAGTCTTTGAAGAAGCTCAAAGACACACTGCTGATGGTCAAAGAGCCAGCTTTATTCCACTGGTACAATGCATCATAGAGTTGCTCAGCAGCAGCCATTGTACACAGGTACCAAGGGTTACCATTATAGTAAGAATCCTCGGGGTAACGACCAACTGCAACAGCCTGTCCCGCACTCTTACCAGAGTTGATAGTGTAGATGGATCGGAATGAGTCGGTAACAACCTTGTGGTTTGCCAAAGCACGAGCCGAGCAAGGCTGGAATGTGGAGTCATCGCAGCCCGCCTCGGGATCGAAAGTGTGAATACTACCGAGAAGGGTGTTCGCATCCTTTCCGGTACGGCTGCTGCCAAAGTTTGCCAGGGTGTACGAGCCGGTCCAGTAGGACTGCAGGAAACAAAGTACCTGGGGTGCTTGAGAGTCGCAGTACGAGCAGGATGATCCCACCTGACTAGCAAATTTACTGCCTTCAACCAGGGCGCGGTGTTGGACGGCTGTTGTGAAGAAGGACTCGCCGTTTACTTCTTCCCACAGATCTGCTCTTCATCAGCAATGTTTGAGCCGAAGATTTGGCGGGCCTTACCGTATCCAGAGCTGTTCCAGTTTTGAGCAACGTAGGAAAGGTCGTTGCGAACAATAGGCCACACAATATCAGTGGCCGTGGATGTGTATCCATTAGCCTAGAATATGTATCAGCGTGGGAAATGGCCTATTTGGATTAAAGATAACTCACAATTAGCCATTGTCCAAAGGCAACCATCGCAGTGGCTCGGAGGGCAGGGCCATCGCGCTGAGGACGACCCCATGATCCGGTATATGCTGTCTTGTCGACATTAAACTTGGGTTCACCAAGGCCGCCGCTAGAGAGACCTCCAGAGGGATTGGAAACTGTCTGAATATAAGCCTGGGCGCTTATGTACTCCTCAATGACCGTGAGCAAGTCTGTGTCGCCATTCTTGAACAGATCCACCAGGGTTTTCATGACTAAAGCCGAGTCACGAGTCCAAGTATAATAATCTGCGATGTCAGGCTCTTGTCCTGTAATATCAAATGTTTGGGCACTCACAGTCAGGGCTGTCTGTACTCGGACTGGCAATGACGATTCCCGAGCCCGAGCTCTTTGCGTACGCGCCGCTCGAGCCGATGTTATCCAAAATACCCTCTCGCGCAACCGCAGTCTCGGATGCCAGCCAGGTATCCAAGCTACCAGTCGCACGAGGTGCCAACTGTGGTGCGGCCAACACAGTCGAGCCAAAAGTCAGCGCGCAGAGCGCAGTCCAGATGCGGGGAGCCATGATGGAGAATCAACTGTCTCTGTTTTTGTCTGGTGCTCAAACGAGGGTGTTCGCATGGTTTTTATGCATCGCCACGTTGCTGTGTGCCCGCTTCAGTTGGATTTCAAATGTCAACATTAAATTGCAGGGGCCTTAACCGGGGGTGGGGAAATGTGACGAGGCAGAGATCGGGGGGGGCTGCAGACTAAGGCCCGTAGACTAACTAGTTCGTTTGTGGCTTTCGTGCCAGTCAGCTTTGCTTTTGCACGATCGGACGCGCTAACGATTTGTCGCGGATGAGGTCTCTACCCCTCAAATGGATCAGCAGTCTTTATTTGGCAAGCGGCTTCTTCTTCCCCTTCTTTTTTTGTGTGCCACTTTAGCAACTCTCTCGTTCGTTTACACCTGTCTATGTTCATCGTCGCGGTTTTTTCCACTCACAAAACATATGCTAACCCCCGAGTCTTTTGAATCAAGCCACTATGATCTCACATCTGCGTCTCCCCTGAGGCCTGCATTCTGCAGATGTATTCAATCACCCCGCAGATTCTCCGTCCCCTGTCTAGCCCAACGCCCGCCGGGCCTTTCGGAGAGGTGACCTCCAATCAATCTTCCTCGCCTTTCCGTCCTTGAACGCGTCGGCTTCGCTTGCAAAGGAGGCGTTTTGTCAGGAAATTTAACGCGCATGCAAAGAGGTCATGTCCTGCATTTCTCCTTCGAAACCTGGCTTTTAGCGTTTTCTTTTTGCAAATGTGGAGAAATCTTGATCGACAATGTCCGCCTAGTGCGCGGAGGATCTCCCTCTTGGAGACTGGCGCTGGACGCTAAGGCCGACCTTGCAGACAGGTCTATTAACCGAGCATACTTATTGCATGTGTGCCTGCAGGATAGAATGTTCGCCGAGTTCTTAACGGATGTGCTTGCAGCCATAGACTGAGCATAAATCACGGTGGACTTATAAAAAGATACGCGCCAAAGCTTACATGAAGCGATCGGAAACGCGACGATTCATTTAATATACAGAATGCAATATTGAAAATCTTTAGTTGAGCTAAGGTACTTGTAGATAATTAGTCGAATAATCGACTAGTGTATGCAAGCGGGCCAAAATCGATCGAAATTCAAAATCAAAATTTCGGACTTAATCCAGGGGCTTCTGTGAAACGCTGATGCTGGCTAGGGGCGGACGGAAAAAAGATGAAGTTTAATAGTATTAACTCAGAACCATTGGCTCTATGTGCCGACAATCAGCCGGAGGTCATATTTGGTGGTCTAATCACAAAACATATGATTGTTGCTTTTGTACCCTGCAGAAACCTTCAATTTGCGGGGTTAATGTATAAAATGCGCCAGTGGCTGCGGATTAGACTCGGATAGAGAGTGCCATTACCCACATTTTCGACGGGGCAAAATGTACTTTGTCATTTCTGCTACACTTCTGCTTATTCAGGCCATTGCCGCACTTTCGCCTGCGGAATGGAGGTCTCAGTCGATTTATTTCTTGCTGACGGATCGATTTGGACGTGATGATAATTCAACTACAGCTGCTTGCGATGTCACAGACAGGGCATGTACCGAACCCGATCATGGAAATCAACCCGTCTAATTAGAATAGATTTATTGTGGTGGGAGTTGGCAAGGAATCATCAATCATGTACGCGCGGTAAAAATACAGAAATAAATTGGTTATACGAGGCTAATTAAAGCTAGCTGGACTATATCCAAGGCATGGGATTTACCGCCATCTGGATCACCCCAGTCACTCAACAGCTCGACGGCGATACGGGTGACGGTGAAGCCTATCATGGATACTGGCAACAGAAGATGTGAGTTTGCAGCTGAGTGAATCAATCATGCGAGAAACTAATTTTCCTAGATATGAGGTCAACTCGAACCACGGCACTGCTGCTGACATCAAGGCTCTTTCGAAAGCACTACACGCTCGGGGGATGTATCTGATGGTCGACGTAGTGGCAAATCACATGGTTAGTTGAATCCTTCTGCGTAACTATCGATACTGATTATAAGGCAGGGATACAACGGTGCGGGAAATACGGTCGACTACAGTGTCTTCAATCCCTTTGATTCATCCTCCTACTTCCATTCGTATTGTTTAATTAGCAATTACGACAACCAAACCAACGTGGAAGACTGTTGGCTCGGAGACACCACGGTCTCTTTGCCTGACCTGAACACCGAACTATCTTCTGTCCAGACGATCTGGTATAACTGGATTACAGATCTAGTTTCAAACTATTCTAGTATGTTTCCTGTTTACTTTTGCCAGTCTCCGCTAATATCCTGACAGTCGACGGTCTACGAATCGACACACTCAAACACGTTCAAGAGTCCTTCTGGCCGGGCTATAACAGTGCAGCTGGCGTATATTGTGTGGGAGAGGTTTTCGATGGAGACCCAGCCTACACTTGTCCCTACCAAAACTTCTTAGATGGAGTTCTAAACTACCCCATGTGAGTATCTATCTTCTCGGCTCTTCAGACTATATTTATCTGACTTGTAAGCTATTACCAACTGCTTTACGCATTTGAGTCCTCAAGCGGAAGCATCAGTGATCTGTATAACATGATAAATTCAGTTGCCTCTGATTGTTCCGATCCCACCTTGCTCGGAAACTTCATCGAGAACCACGATAATCCTCGATTCGCTTCGTAAGTAGATTATTGTTGATTGAAGAGCAAATTCTAATTCAATAGGTACACGAGTGATTATTCGCAAGCAAAGAATGTAATTTCTTTCCTCTTTTTGTCAGATGGTATCCCGATCATCTACGCTGGCCAGGAACAGCACTATAGCGGAGGCAGTGACCCCGCGAATCGCGAGGCGACCTGGCTTTCTGGCTACTCGACGACTGCTGAGCTGTATCAATATATTGCAACGACGAACAAAATTCGTGCACTCGCTGTTTCTTCAGACTCTTCTTATATTACATCCAAGGTGATGTCCACCCAAATCCCCGGGAAACCGCATCTGACGATGATATGAATAGAACTCTCCATTCTACCAAGATAGCCATACGATTGTCATGAAGAAGGGATCAAGTGGATCGCAGGTTATAACAGTTCTTTCCAATTATGGCTCGTCCGGCAGCTCCTACACTCTGAGTCTCAGCGGGAGTGGATATTCTTCCGGGACTGCGCTCATGGAGATGTACACTTGTACATCGATCACTGTTGACTCAAACGGGAATATCGCAGTGCCAATGGCATCTGGTCTGCCTCGAGTGCTCATGCCAGCTTCTGTTGGAAGTAGTAGCGGGCCTTGTGCATCGTCGGGCTCCACTACAACGACTACTAAATCGACTGTTAGCACCACAACTTCATCCTGCACCCAGGCCACGGCGCTGCCAGTTCTTTTCAAAGAGATTGTTACCACTTCATATGGACAGGATGTCTATTTGTCTGGCTCGATCAGTCAGTTGGGTAGCTGGGACACTGATGATGCGATTTTGCTTTCGGCAGATCAGTATACCTCATCAAACCATCTATGGTATGTTCAAGTTACGATTCCCGTCGGGTCGTCCTTCGAGTACAAATTTATTGAGAAGACAAGTGGGTCTACGTCCGTGACTTGGGAAAGTGACCCTAACCGCTCGTACACCGTGCCTACTGGCTGTTCCGGCTCAACGGCCACAGTGACGGCCACATGGAGATAGTGTTGCTCTCATTTATAGTCCAGGCTATTATAAATTGTGAGAATCATGTATTCCTTCACGGAAAGTATCATGCTATCATTTCGCCATCTCATATGTTCTGGTCTCATATCCAGACCTAAATATGGAAAGATCCAACATTCTCCAGGATAAAATCATAAGTATCCTGTCGAAAGTTGTCTGCCAAAAGTGCTCCACGGTTATTGAAGAATTGCATCAACGTTTGATTCGTTCCCCAATCTGGCCAGTCCATGTAATCACCGGCCCGCGAATTGGGGTCCAAGTCATAAACAAAAGACAGATAATATGAATGGATGGACTTTGACGCGTAATTGGGCAGAATTCCATAAAAGACCTGCAAAATATCGGACCCATGGAATGTTCCGAGGATTGGGGTGCCATAATCGTAGCTAGAGAGGTAAGACCAAGCGGCTACATCTGGTTTTGCCTCCTTCGCCAGCTTGAGGAACGCGCGTCGAGTAATTGTAAAGGTGAGATCTCCAAGGATTGCCGCAATGCGCTTATACTGTGGATACCAGTTATTGAAAATACCCGTGCGGAACGGGGATCCATCAGTGGTGACATCTGGATATGTCGCAACAAGCTCCTTCAGCTGAGCCTCGGAAGCCCCCTGGAAGAATATATTTTTCAAATAATCAACCAACTGAGACGTTGTGGTGATGCTAGCTTGGAAGAGAGCAAAAATGGTCCCTTCATCTTCTTGGTCCCCCACGATGAAAGGAACAGAGGCATACCTGCCACTGGTAACCAGATTCTCAGGAGAGTCTGTCAAGACCGTTCCATCTGGCCTAGGAAGGTATGACAAGGCGACGGAATTGTATGAAAGAATTCCAGGAACAGAGTTTGCTGCGTTCAGGAACTTGGTATAATCCAGTCCGCGGAGACATTCCAGAGTATCGGTAGCAGATCCGCATCCTGCTGATTTAACAACGGTGTCGTATACCTCTTGGCCCTTGGTACCGTCAACAGGGTCTGCGGGCACAATGCTGCCAGAGTTCATGATTCCCGCTCGGAACAGCGGCGACCCATTGTAGGTATTATCGCCATCATACAGTGCCATCTGGTCGAAAACAGATATAGAACCTGCAGACTCGCCCCAGATAGTCACCTTGGATGGATCTCCCCCAAAGGCTTCAATATTGTCTGCTACCCACTCCAAAGCAAGGCGTTGATCGAGAAGACCCAGGTTTGCAGAGCCATCTTTCAATATCTCTGACCCAGGCATGAAACCAAATCCACCAACGCGATAGTTCATCGCCACAAAAATGATTGGCATATCAAGGCTCACAGATGCGGATACAAGACTGGAACCATCATACATCTGAGTTGATCCAAGTTCAAACCCACCACCGAATATCCAAACGAGAACGGGGAGTTTTGCATTCACAGCTGTTCCTGACGGACGTCGAATACTGACGGTCAAACAATCTTCACCGGCATTGCTAACGGTTTGAAATATCGGAATATTTGCTAGCTCTCCCAAAACGGATACAGGGAAGCCAGAAGTATCAGTAGAGAAATAGAACTGCGGGCAGGATCGTGCGGTTCCTGTAGCTTTAACCGTCCCGAGAGAAGATGAGATGGCCTTCGGGGGCTTAAGTCGAAGAGATCCAGTGGGTGGCTGCGCAAAAGGTATTCCGTTGAAACTGTCCACATTGTTCGAGGAGGACCCAACTACCGTAGCTGCAGGCTTCGAGATGGTGACAGTTGGGGCACTTGCTCTCTTCTGTTGCGCTGGTGCAGCAAAAGCCGCTGGCAGGGCGAACAGAAGACTCAGAGTTAACTGTACCAACATGATCTTGAATGAGGCAGAGAAAATACTTGTGAGACTTCCTTCCTTACTGTTCCTTGATCACCCCTCAGTGGACAAAAATCAAAGCTTTTAAACATCACTCTGCGGCTCCATTCTTCATAGACAAACTCAATGGAGAAGGAATAAACATGTGGTTCCTCGGTTGAGAAAAAGCATCGCGAGGTTCAAATCGACCCCGCGGTGGAGGAGAGGGGTTTCGGCATCGGAATCAAATTGCATCTATTCTAAGAAAGGAATCTTCACCGGAGATGGCCATGC
Source organism: Penicillium pancosmium (assembly GCA_031761475.1). Lineage (NCBI taxonomy): Eukaryota > Fungi > Ascomycota > Eurotiomycetes > Eurotiales > Aspergillaceae > Penicillium > Penicillium pancosmium. Next base: position 59,617 of record JAVMSB010000089.1, read on the forward strand.
GCGAGTCAACATTGAGCATATCGGGGCTCGCTAGATGTAAACGGATGTTAAGGCAATTTCTGGTAGGTCGATGAAGAAGGCCAAAGCGTAAGCGCCTTGGGTGCGTGTTGAAGAATCAGTATGATAGGACAAAAACTCGCGCCCAGGGCAGTCGGCTGACTAGAACACTGATGCGCACGAACGTTGAAATGCAAGATGACCGCATCGGCCCCGCGAATCCTGGGGGTGTGGGGAACATCCCTACCACTTATAAAGCGGAACTGCAGATCGACGGGTGGACTCGGTTTGATCGCCGTTGTATACTATACGCTCATTCACGACAGTCATCCGCGAAGATCGAGTGGCAAAATGCAGAAGTTTTGCTCGAGTAGATTCTATTGGCATGCCCCTTGTTCCTGACAGATCGGAGATAAAAAGGGTCTCGGGCGCAACCGTGAAGAAAGGAACAGGAGGACGATGGTTGGCGATGGTTGGCGATGGACAGTAGTCTATTTCAGTCAACTACTGGAAACTCTAGGCAGCAAGGCCCAACCGTATTCAACCGTATTCACTTGCGCAGTCCAGTTATCCGAGGGCTGCAGAAGCGAGAATCCTACCCAAGCCGCGTGTGTTCCGGAGAACCGACCAGAAGAGGCCATGAATATGCATCCTTGCTTTTATTTTGTAGATTATAGACTTTGTATAAATATTCTTTCACGTGAAGGTGTGGTACCCAATCTATTCTTGCCAAAAATGCCGAATATGCCATGCAAAAATTGCCCCAGAATTAAATCCTTGGTCTGGTCATTCCAGCGGCTCACTTCTCAGTCTGCCAGCCCTCCCACCTCTCGAAATCCCCCGTATCCAAATCAAACAAATCCAACATGCGGCCCACGCTTTGGTTGATGAGATCATCAACCGATGCAGCCCGAATATAATAAGCTGGAACTGGTGGGAAAATGATAGCTCCGCTGCGCGTGATCTCGAGCATGTTCCGCAAGTGAATATCACTCAACGGTGTCTCCCTCGCAACGAGAACAAGCTTGCGTCGCTCTTTGAGCATAACATCCGCCGTGCGTGAGATCAAATCATCACAGAACCCGCTATGAATTCCTGCAAGGGTTTTCATACTGCAAGGCACAACGACCATCCCATCCGTTTTAAATGAGCCACTCGCTACTGGCGCCGCCATGTCATTGATGTTGTGGACATGATCGGCTAGAGCCTTGACGTTTGATGGGTGGTAATCGGTCTCATATTTTATAGTTGCTTCGGCCCATTTGCTCATGATAAGGTGTGTTTCAATATTCAGGCGACGCAGGGCGATGAGGACTTTGATTCCAAGGGCGGCGCCGGTAGCGCCGGTCATCGCGACGACGATACGTTTGCGGGGAGCTGCTGGTGCATGACGGTGTTCGGTGTGCAATTTTTCTTGGCTGTGAGAGCTTCCAGGTGAGGCACGACCGGACTGGGGAGTCTGTGTGCCGGAGAGTAGAGAAAGCATGGGAAAGGTAGGTGTTTCTGTTGTTGGATGTTGGTACCGGTATGTAGTGTTTGTATGCGGTGTTTGTATAGAGGGCTGTAAGGTGCGATAGTGAGTGGTAGATGAAGATGCGAAGAGAGTGCCAAACTAGCTATCTTATAGCAACCTGTGGCAAAACAAAAGTCGGTCGGCTTGGACAAGAATCGGCAAGGTGAGGGCCAGAGTGAATGCTGTTCGGCCCGATTTTCATATTCCGAGCAAGACCGAGACCCCGAAACCGAGCCCCGAACACGCGGCCCGGGAAGAAAATGACCGAAGAATAAGGCCACAGAGGGAATAGAAAACTGAGAAGAGTGGTACTGTCTCAGTGATCCGAATTATCCGCCCATTCGCACAAGGTCAGACCAATAAGGCACAGTTCGGCGATCGCACTAGTTGGAGTTATGTCCTGCTAGCTCATTACCATGAGACGCAAGCTAGCTTAAGGGGGAAAATAGCAACAATAGCTAGTAGCTTATTTCTTAGAATTGGGATATTCATTGTGGTCTTTATACGGTGTGTATGTGATCATATTTCTTCCGTCACAAAAATCCATTCTCTTGAGTGAAGTCGAACATCGGCACTGCTAGTGTTAGTCAAGGAGCAAGCTTTCTCGCGGGTCATACACACCATTCATAATCGAGTCAAGATACGTGACCGGGGAAATGTCGAAGGCATTTGGCATTTCAAGATAACTTTCAAAATTTCTGCATAATTAGCGATGGTCTCCCGAGACAGACAAATAACATACCCATCAAAAGGAACGGGATTTGGTCCTGTTGCAACGTTCTCATTTTCGGTCGATCGATCTCCTTCCCTATCTAAAGCACCTCGGAGAGTCACCAACGCGCGGATATGACGAGCGGACAACCATTGTCGGTCTGGCTCCGACATTGTCCCATCATCCGATCGTGAGTCGGAGGAGGAAAATACATCGATCACTCTTTGCTGCAGACCGCGGCACTCGGGGTCATTGCGAGTTTCCTCCCACATGCAGAGTAACAGAGTCGAACTTAACACTGTATGTACCATGGACCAGCTGCGCAGTGGAACAACACTGAGCGCTTGGAAGTCGAGGAATGCCCTCGAGGCGTCAACTAGGCTTCCCTTTGCGCGTGAGCGTAGAATATCCGAATGTGGTGACTGTACCTGCGCTTGCTTCATGGCTGGACGGCAGGCGACAGATACACAAAATGAGGTGTGCATCTTCAAGGCTAAGTGTTCGAGGTGTTGCTGCAATGTTGTGCAATTTTTGTGAGAATGTAGATGCGGTTGGGCTTTTTGACGGACGCCGTCAATGTGCTCTAAATATTCGATTCCACGGTCAGCGGCAGTAATGCCTAAGCCATCTGGTCCTAGGATATCGAGTCCAACTCTGCTTATAAAATGCATGATCTCTGTATACGAAAGGCCGTGTCTCTCAACGAATGAGTTGTCAAGGGGCCATCCGGAGACTGATACAATGGGAGGGCGGTCATAACAGAGACAAAGTAGGCTATCTTGCCAAACAATTGTTGACCTAATAAAGTTCAGTTATTCTCCTAGCCATTATTTTTTGAAAAAGAAACAGTTGTGTCTTACCATAAGGCCCTTGCCTTTGTTCGTACATACTCAGGCCAATGAATAGTGCTGCGCTCAGTATGAAGCCCCATAGTCTGCGCCAAGCGAATTGTCGTGCCTAGCAATGCCCAGGCTGCATCCGACTGGCCCATATTTTGTAATGTATTCCCCAATATTAACAGAGCCTGAATTATATCCAACGATGGGCGAAAGAGAAAATTTGCAAGGCGGAGTGCATGAAATGACCGGCGAGCTGATGGATGGTCAGTGTGGTCCACAATGCCGGGAGCAAAACTCACCAAAGTCCGTGGAAAGTTCCAAACGCTGCGGATACTCGATATCAGAGTAATGTGAACCAGCTGCTAAAGTAGCTAGCAGCAAGCTGATGTGGCCGATCGATTTATCCGTTGCCCAACGCTCCGTGATTTTTTCTGGGTCACGGAGGTCCCCGTTTGCATGGGCATTTAGATAGGTGCACAAGTCTGACTCAAAGCGATCCATGTCTGCTAGTATCGGATTAAAAGGGTACGCAGTAACACGATAATAGTGAAAGAACCTGCTGGTTAGCTTATATGCTCATGGTGGGATGCGAGGGACATACTTCAAAACCTCCGTCCGTTGCGGCAAAATGCCTAGTAACGAATGCCAGCGCTCTTTGGGTGTTTTAGAATCCATGAATGGATACGAGCTGAAAGTGTTCTGAAGACCCAGTACCGATCCAACCTCCCTGGCAACGGAATCGTTCGCATCGGACGCTCTCAGTCGCAGGATCGAGACAACGGAGTTATCCCCGGAATAAACATAATTCTTCGAAGCATCATCCGGTCGCAAATCGCCAGCCTCCGCAGGTACATGAGCATCGGTATCAATATTAACATCAATATTTTGACTAACCGAGCCCTCTGGCGACCTCACATTCCGCGCGCTCCCTGGCGCAGTTGCTGGCGATGATGGCCCCCCTCGGTCACGCAATTGATACGAGCAGATATGTGGGTGCTTACGACGGACGCAGGTCCGACACGGATGGTGGCCATCACATTTCACTTTGCGTTTCCGACAGGGATAACAGGCGTGTGTTTCACGTTCTCGGGATTTGAGTCGGAGAACTCGGTCTGCCTCATCTTGACTGACATTCATGCCGAGGTCCGAGCTTGCTGCAGGGGCCAGCTATTGCTTAGCGAGATTGGCGCTTCTGGGAGATTTTATCGGTGCGATGAGTGCTACAAGTTCATATATGTCAGTTCCGAGACACCGAAATGTAAATCATGAGCATAAACCTGGGAAGGTAACCAGCTGCAAAAGTTGAGTGGTTCAAGTTGACTCGGAGTGTTCCGGTTCCGTGCACGGGCCAGTCTGCGGTAACGGCGAGGCTAAAATGCTGCAAATCGTTACAGTGAATGATAAATAACAAGAGAGTTCATTCAATTCTTGTCTGTTAAAGACTTATTGGGTGGATATTCTAGGATGTCTTGGTAATTCCCCAGGCAATTTCGAGTTGTTCAAGTTGCCCAGTTGTCAATGACTGCAAAAATTGTTAGTGCAGGTTCACGCAATACGTAGTAGAAATATATCTTTGCACCCCCACCGTGTTCATAGTAAAACTCCAAGTTCACGCCGCCACTGAGAACACTCATCGCCAGATTCGCACACCTAGGCAGCATTCACTTTGATATTTCTAATAGCACCCATAGAAAGTTTCGGCTTGATTTTTGTCACTGTTTGAAGGGTCAATTTTGAGCCTGTGGATCTTAGACACCGCTGTCCCACATCATCTGCAGCGCCTCGTTATGCACCCTGAATTAGCCCCACATCTTTAGTTGCATTTTATAAAGACACAGTTTACTTTTCCGATTCTCATATTGGTATTGGATGATCCCAGTCCGTTTTCCGGCATATATAGAACTATTTAGTGTTTCATTTCCCCACAGATCCGACGAACATCCGATTAGTATGCAAGGCTGCGTTTATTTGTCGAATGCTGAAATAGGATCGAACAGGGAATATACAGCACTAGAGTTGAGGTCAAGTTCATGCTGGCCATTGTCCTATTGAATATTGAATTAGCTACAAGACAGAGAAATCCAGGTGATATCTAGCCTGATATGGAGACCATCGCATCAGTATCGCGGGGTACATGATGCAGTGGATTATGTGGGGTTGAAGGATCCTCAAACCGAATTGCAATTCCCTATTTATTTGGTAATTTCCGCATCCAGATCCTGTCGTCTTTCCCACCGGATGCCCTGCCAATAGTATAACTATTGCCCCTTCGCGTTTTCATCTAACGATTCATCCATCGTTGTCAACATGAGATGTACCACTCTATACGCTTTTCTTGTGATATCACTTGCCGCACTAAGCGAAGCGTCTAACCATCGCAATACTTGTATCAAATCTTCTTTTCAGAATGCCCTCCCCAAAGAAGCTACAGTTTTATCCACGGCCTTTGTGGAAGCTGGGGGTAGCTACGGCGAGGGAGCTCCTGATATTGCCTATCCCTTAAACTCAACCCATCTCCCCGAGCTTTGCGCCGTTATTGTCAAAGTCACCACCTCCGCTATTTCTTCATATCGCTTCGGCCTATTCTTGCCTTCTCTATGGAACGACCGTTTCCTCGCAGTCGGCAATGGCGGATTTGCCGGTGGCATCAACTGGCTAAGCATGGGTAACGGTGTGACCTATGGCCACGCCGTCGTCTCGACAGATACTGGGCACAACTCGACTAGTTCAGATGTCTCATGGGCACTTGATAATGAGGAGAAGCGCAAGGACTTTGGCTTCCGAGCAATTCACGGGTCGGTCGTGCTTGGCAAAGCACTAACCGAAGCCTTCTATCGCCGAGACATTCAATATTCGTATTATGCTGGCTCTTCGACCGGTGGCCGTCAAGGCCTAAAGGAAGTGCAGCTTCATGCCGACTCATTTGATGGACTCCTTATTGGCGCTCCGGCATGGTGGACTGCACACCAGCAGCCATGGACAAGCAAAGTCGCAACTTACAACTTGCCCGTATCAAGTCCCAATCACATTCCCAGCGATCTATTTGCTGTTATCGCCAACCAAGTTATCAAGCAATGTGATATTATCGATGGAGTCGTCGACGGCATTGTGTCATCTCCTAGTGAGTGTAACTTAGAAAGCTTAGCATTGGCTTGCGATACCGATACGGCCAATGCGTCTGCCTGCCTCACGGCCCTTCAGCTCCAGACTCTGCAGAAAATATATGCCAACTACACAGTTAATGGAGAACTTATCTTTCCCGGAATGGAATTAGGTTCCGAAGCAACTTGGCCAATGCTTCTCTCTGGCGATGCACCATCCGAGCTTGGAGACGGTTATATCGAGAACTTCGTACTAAATGACCCCGACTGGAATTGGGAGCATTACAACGACAGCATTGTCTCGCTTGCCGAGAAACTCGACCCAGGTGAATGCACGGCTTGGGATTATAGCTCACTCGGCAAATTTCGCGATCGTGGTGGTAAGCTCTTCCTCTTTCACGGGCTTGCCGACGGTGGCATTGTGCCTCGATCATCCGGAGTTTTTTACGAGCGCACGCTGGCTCTCCTTGGGGGCTTGGATGCCGTGAGAGATTGGTTCCACTTATTCTACATTCCAGGAATGGAGCATGTAGGAGACACGCCTGTTGGAGCCCCCTGGTTCATATCTGGTGGCTCTCAAGCAAGTAGACTTGGATCGAACGCATGGGTGGGACGGACTGGGCTAGAAGGTCCTCAGCATGACGCGTTGCTCGCTCTGATGGATTGGGTTGAGAAGGGAATGGTGATCAAGCAAATTATTGCAACTACATGGTCCAATTCTACCAATCCTGCTTCGGGGGTGCTTCGACAAAGGCCACTTTGCCCCTACCCAGAGAAACAAGTCTACATTGGTGGCAATGAGAAAGTCCCAGAGAGCTGGAAGTGTGCCTAGGGAGGTCAAGCAATCTCAGAGCTTCAAGGGATAATGCAGTGATAGATAAGCCACCGTAGAGATTTTACACTGGTCCAGTGTTCTTCATACATACAGAATTTCAGTCTGAAATTAAACTTTGAAAATCAATTTATCTATATTCTAGTAGTAATAATACACAAATACTTCTTCTCTACTCCAAGTCTCTAAATCCCATCTGGACCCACTTCGCCTTCACCTTCTCCTTTAATTCTCCCGGGTACGAATGTTCAAAATCGGCCGGGACCCAGTCGCGACCAGTCGTATACTCAGTCGGCATCAGCGCGTCAGAAACAACCTTGCCACCCTGGACCGGGGAGCCATTGCCATGGCTCATATACGGAACTAGAGGGAATCCACGCACATCCTCGAAGAAAGTCTCATCAAGATTGGGTCGGCAACGCGTCGAAAAGGCCCACATAACGTCCTTCCCGTCATAGACATCGATATCTTCACCGACCAGTACCAGGCGGTGAATTGTGTAACCCGCCTTGCAGTTGAAAACGAGATCACCAACTCTCTTGGAGAACTCTTTTGGAGTAGTCTTGAGCTCGCGAAGCTTGGCACCATCAACGCGGAGGGCAACCCAGGTGACCTGCGACTCGAAAGGTGCAAATGCGTCTGTGATGGGCAATCCCTCATTCTGGCAGATTTTGCGAATCTCAGCTGCGGCGAGTGAGCCGATCATTGTGTGCGTCTCATCGGTGAGACGGCCACAGGCAGACATAGGGAGAATTGGATTGTTGCGGTACGTGATGCGATCGACCTTGTACTTGGGCCAGAGATGGGTGTCGGCCGGGAAGACATAACCGTGCATCTCGCCGAAAGGACCTTCAGGTGCCTTCTCAGTGATCGAAAGCGTACCCTCGAACACAATTTCGGCCGTTGCAGGAACGTGCAAATTATTCGTGTCGCATTTGACCAATTCAAGTGCCTCGCCCGACATGGCACCGACATATTCAGCCTCGGACACACCGTCTGGAATGGGCATGCTGGACGCCATGATGGCGGCAGGGGGAACACCAAAAGCTAAAGCCCAGGGGACATCACGACCCTCCTTCTTCCACATTTGGTGAATCTGCCAGATATGCTGGGGCTCAATAACGAGGCCAGTGAGGTGGTTCTTGTCGTGGACCATTGCACGCGCGATGGACCAGTTGGTCCAGGAGCCGTCGGGCGACTGAACGACGTGCATGCCGTAGGTTTGGATATACTTTCCACCGTCATGTTGATGGATCATGGGAACAGGGAGAGAAGTCAGATCGAATTCACCGTCGAGGAGAACGTTTTCCTTGCAGGGGCCAGACTCGACAATGCGCGGGGCGATGGGGGGCAGTTCCGACGCAGACAACATTTTATCGAGGATCTCGCGCATCGACGCGGTGGGTGGTAAAGCCAGATGGCGGGCAAGACGGCCATAGCGATCCTTAGGCGAGGCACGGAGAGAGGCTGGTGCACCGAGGATGCGGAAAAGACCATTTTGGCTGCCGATGAGGTTATTGAAGAGAGGCGCTTTGTCGTCAGTTTCGCACACGCGGCGAGTGATAGCTGCAGCTTCAAGATTGGGGTCGATTGGCTCGTTAATCTCGACGAGATCGCCATCCGCCTTGAGGGCTTCGACGAAGGTGCGGAAATTGAGATGGGCCATGATGGTAAGGACAATAAACGATGGTATGACGTATACACTATTATTGTGTAATTGTGAATTGTAGGTTGAATTTGAATGCTCTTGGAAAGAGCTGTTATTTAAGTAGCTCACCGGAAAACTCGGACCTACTAGAATATCGGTATGCCGTGACCGAGTAGTATACCCAAGGCCGAACTGATCCGAGTCCGAGGCGCCGGCTCACTCTATTGTGAGTAACAAATACAAGTACACAGTGAGTAGTAGATCCTGCATCCTTATGGGGACAGTATCCACAGCGAGGTCCGAAGCCGAGCACCGACACCGAGCTCTCCACATTCTATGCAGCCAGTGAGTGGATCGCGGCTTCGGAGTCGGAATCGGCAGTGCAGAGCAAGCTTCTGCGGGGTATAAATCAGCTACAATTGGCAACATAACAGAAAGTTGCCAAACACTTAGAATCTCAGCAAAATGTTTTATGAGCCCGGAAAGACAGAGCATAACCTCCCGCATGATCCGTTCAAGGTGGGCTCTTCCAATTGCCACCAATGCTGTCCAAATCCATGCTGATATCTGCTTAGGCTTGCGTGGTCCCCCGCCCGATCGGATGGATTTCGACTAAGAACAACGATGGGCAAGCCAACTTGGCCCCTTACTCGCAATTTAACAATCTTACTTTCGACCCACCATATGTGATGTTTTCATCGAACCAGACAGTATCGGGCACACGCAAAGACACGGTGATAAATGCCGAACAAACGGGGCGATTTGTTTGGAACCTCGCGACCTGGGATCTGCGAGAAGCGGTCAACATCTCCGCCGAGCAGGTCCCTTATGGAGTGGATGAGTTCACACGGGCAGGGGTGAGCAAAGAGGCCGCACACACGATGGATGTCCCCATGGTGGCCGAATCGCCGGTTAAGTTCGAATGCGAGTATCACTCAACCGTTCGCTTACCTGGCAATCCGCCGATGGGAACCGTCGATGTGGTTATTGGACGGGTAGTGGCCGTGCATATCCGGGACGAAGTTCTGACAGATGGATTGCTGGATGTTCGCAAGACGCAGCCGATCGCACGATGTGGGTACTACCAATATGCGGTGGTGCGTGAGACATTCGAGATGAAAATCCCAGGCATGTCCGAGGATGTACTCTACGGGCTAGAGGGGAGTGCACGAGGAAATGCCAATGCCAATGCCCGTGCGGCCAATGAAGGAAAGGCCGAAACTAACGACCATGCCAATGCTCGGTTGAATCCGAGTGGAGCCCTTTGACTTCGTATCAATAGGAGAGTTATCTCGCGCTATTATACGCTAGATGTTGGTCGACATAGTGTTTATTGATGCAGGGTCCAAAATCCTGCTCACTGTGGCGTGTTCTAGAAGTTTAGCTGCAATTCATGGTCATGCGTCGACTATTCCACCTTCTACATTCAGAAATAGTTTTATCAAAGAAGTCAATGGACAGGATAAGCGTGGCAAATGGTTAGGATAGAGCTGGCAAATGAGGGATCCACAAGTTCTCTCCTCCTGCCGGGATATGCTGAAATAGGGTTATCGCCCGCCACTCATAAAGCTGCCCGCCTTTTGCTCCAATGAATATCCCGGCCAAGCTGTGATGTTGCACTGTGTCCTGCCAGCCAAGGTCAAGCCAAGGGTTCTTGGCGTCTGTGTTGGCCAGTCGCAATCATAGCACCATCGCAGCGGGCCAATAGCTCACCAGCAGCCAATCTCCGCCTAGATTCCCGATTGTGCCATCCCGGCAAGATCCTGCGATACGCGGCGGCACGCGACTGTCTACAGCCAGTGGCAAGCTTGTGGCACAGACAAAGATATCGAAATAAAATTCAGGCAAGCCATGAAAGTAAAAAATCAAGCGGATACCGACGGTGCCTGGCTTGGCTAGATTCGAAGTACAACGCCGCTGGGGGGGCCCGACCGATGGCGACCGTAGACTAGTCTAAGACGCACATTGGGGAGACAAAAGATGGCCACGCGAGATAGGTGTCACAAGCTGAAATCGCACTAGACTGATGCTAAACCGTGGTGGCTGGTCGAGTTGTGCCGCACCTCCTGGTCTACTTTAAAAGCATTCCAAGCCCACCTCCCTCTGATCTTCTCCTCATCCGTCGCATTCTCGCATTGCAACCACTTTTATTTGCACTACACGATACTGTTTTGCACTGAGTAGTGCACATCTGCCTGCGATGAATGTCTCCGACCCTGTCGACCAGGCCGAGATTGCCAAATCCAAGGCCATCGCCCACGACATCGTGGACGAGAAACACAACCTCGCCGTCAGTGAGAAGCAGGACTTCAGCATTGAGCCTGTTTCCCAATCATATGTCGGTGACGAAGATGACTTGAAGACAATCCCAACGGATGAGGAGTTGGCCACCCTGCGTCGTGTCTCTGGAAAGCTACCCTGGCAGACGTTTACCGTCGCTTTTGTCGAGTTGTGCGAACGTTTCTCCTACTATGGAACGACAGCAGTTTGTAAGCGCAGACCAGTGAAACCACTCCAGTAAAAGTCGATACTAACTTTCCGCAGTCGTCAACTTTATTCAGCGCCCTTTACCCCAAGGCTCCACCTCCGGTGCTCTCACGACTGATTTCTCCAATGGTGTGCCAGGTGCTCTGGGCATGGGGCAACGCGCCTCAACTGGATTAACCTTGTGTGAGTTTTAGCATCAAGAATAAACATCAATGCAGTGATGAGACAAAGCTGACTCTTCTCAACCAACAGTCAACCAGTTTTGGTCCTACATTATGCCCCTCGCTGGTGCTTGGGTTGCTGATCAATACTGGGGTCGTTTCCGCACTATTTTTGCCTCCATCGCCTGCGCTCTAGTCGGCCATACTATCCTAATTATCTCAGCCATCCCCCAGGTCATTTCGAGACCCGGTGGCTCAATTGGTGCTTTCTCTATTGGACTGGTAATTATGGGTATCGGAACCGGTGGTTTCAAGTGAGTCTCTCGAATAAAGATACTCCCCAGCGACATTGCTAACCTTTCAGATCCAACATCTCCCCCCTCATTGCAGAGCAGTATCCCGATGAGAAGCCCTACATTAAGACCCTGAAGAGTGGCGAACGCGTTATTGTCGACCCTGCTGCGACTATTGCTCGCATCTACCTCTACTTCTACCTCATGATCAACATCGGCTCTCTCACCGGTCAGATCAGCATGGTTTATGCGGAGCGTTACATCGGCTTCTGGCTATCTTACCTGCTTCCCACATGCATGTTCTGCATTTGCCCATTGGTGCTTATCCTTTGCCGTAAGAACTACAACCTCGTTCAACCCACTGGCTCTGTTTATGGAAAGGCATTCCGTCTCTGGAGACTCGCAATGAAGGGTCGCTGGAGCTGGAACCCCATCAATTGGTTCAAGAGCAACAGCGGTGGCAACGACCGTGAGTTCTGGGACCATGTTAAGCCGAGCAGACTGGGCGAGAACAAGCCAGTTTGGATGACCTTCGATGATGCGTGGGTGGATGAGGTGCGCCGTGGTCTCAAAGCCTGCCAGGTCTTCCTCTGGTATCCGCTGTACTGGCTGGCCTACAACCAAATGCTGAACAACCTGACCTCCCAAGCCGCGACAATGAGATTGGGCGGCGTCCCCAACGACATCGTCAACAACCTCAACCCATTTGCTTTGATCATCTTCATCCCCATCATGGACCGCTTCGTCTATCCTGGTCTTCGCAGAATGGGATTCAACTTCACCCCGCTTAAGCGAATCACAGCTGGTTTCTTTGCTGCTGGACTTGGTATGATCGTTGCAACCGTGACCCAGTACTACATTTACAAGGTTGGACCTTGCGGAAAGGAAGCCAACTACTGCCTGGAGGTCGAGGGCAAATACAGTGACATTTCAGTCTGGGTTCAGGCACTGACCTACATTCTTGGCGGTCTCTCCGAGATTTTCGCGTCTGTGACATCCCTTGAATATGCCTTCACCAAAGCCCCGAAGAACATGCGTTCCCTCGTGCAGGCCGTGGCACTGTTCATGAACGCCATTTCTGCCGCTATCGGACAGGCAATGGTTGGACTTTCTGCCGACCCTCTGCTGGTTTGGAACTATGCCCTTACCGCAATTCTCGCGTTCATCGGCTGCGCTGGCTTCTGGCTGACCAACTACAAGTTGGATCGCGAGGAAGATGAGCTCAACATGCTGCCTACTGGCAGCGGATTTGAGGCAAGGGCTGAAGAGGATGCGGAGAGAAGGTAGATCGGTGATATGTTTTAAAAACACTTAATTGAGAGGGGTTTGAAAAAGGATAATTATTAGGCTGTCCCAGTCATGGGTTATTGAGATACGATAATAATGATATTCCTTTCTGTATCGAAGACTTCAACGATCCGTTTTCTATCTCTCAATTACCTCAAATACAGTAAGCCTCTCAGCAAATTTGAAAGCAAACGTTTAAAAAGCAGCCTAAGGATGGCATACTTCATCGGTCAGATACATCTTTTTGATACCCTTCATCCTTTCCATTGCCCGCGCCCGGATCAAAAGACCAATTGACACATATGAAGATTCATCAGCAACAAGTCTCATCAGCGCGAGACGAAGTAGCTGCCAATCCAGTAAAGCCTTGGAACTTCTGAGGGGATTTAACTCCAAAAGTGTGCTCTCGTTCAACCGAAGGCTCCAGAAAGATCGGGGCAATCGCCACTGAGATATAGAAACCAGATTTTCTGTATTCCTGACATCTTCCAGGCTATATTGTACAGGGCAAACCATATCAGCAATCAAGACAGCAATATCCATAGATAATCGACTGAATATGGAAGCGACTCTTGGTCTTGTGAACGATAGGAATTGGAACCGGTCGATGATATTTCCTATTCCAGGAAGAAATAGGGGACTTTGATAAGGTTCGACCTGGAGCCCGGTTGGCCAAAGGGATTTGACGCGGAATTCGTCAACTTCCCCATCTCCGTGAAGCCAGTACTTCCGAGACGCTGCGGCGAGTTCTGACAATTTTGATGCTGTGAATTCTGTTTCCAGAACATGGCCAAAGAGTGTCCAACAGTGGGCATGGACAACATATCCAACTACTCGGCCTTCATATCCAGCCGGCTTTTCTCGCTCGATTTCCAAAAATGGAAACCTAGTAAATTTCTTTTTATCAAATTGGCAGTCAATCTTGCTGCTGGTACAAGCCATAGCAGGGTCTGTGGGAACGTAATAGGCCCCTGGGTCCGAATAATGGCAGCCGCTCATGAGACTTATCCCCGATAGACGGCATCTGGAGCTTGTTTCTTCGATTACTACACAGATCAGCAACTTGAATGACATTAAACTAAATGGCCAAAACAGACGCACTCGCACGGAAAAGGTAGGAACTCAAATGTGGAGACTTGGCGATAAATGTACTTTCGACTTCTTTGGAAGAAACCATGACATGGTTCCTATAGTTCTTGTAGGAAGTTTTCCACTTCTTTCTATCACAAAAAGCCGATAGCATATTCGCATTAAAAGGAAAGTATATCACTGGGACTCTCCGCCCTGGCATTTGTACTCCGCATAACAAACATTTTGGCCATTCAAGAGTGGGTTGACTTTGGTTCACTACTGGCATCGTGATCGAAAACTTCAAGTTTCTGACTGAGAAATCTTTTGTTGACATTCGGAAGAAAACCCATTTCTGCTTGTTTTTACAAGCGCCTGGTACTTTACGTCATTATTAATGCTTGACTATAAGAACTCAAGCCCATGGGTTGCGCCGGAAATTCGGAGATCAAAACAAAAGCATAATGCACTCTCTAGGGCGGTCAGCCTAAATGCCCTCTCCAACCTCCTGGAAGAGTTGCGGGTATAACGAATGCAATGGGGAGAAGGGGTTGGTAGTATAGGAGAAACGGTGCGATTGGTCAGATCTAAAATAGTGAACAGTAGGCTAGCTACATTTGGATTGCTAGCATATATACTCTTGTCGGAGAATAGGAACCTTGAAAAAGCTTCAATATACACGTTGCCGTCTCGCAATTTTATCCTGTTGAGGGCTATATGGTGATGGGAATGGTGGTACTACGAACAGACAGTCTGCTGTATGTGTCAAACATGCTATATTCACTCTATCAACTTGAATGGATATAAATCATCCACCATTGGCAGATGGCCGCACTTCAGTAGAGCCAAGCCAAACCATTTGAAAAATACAACCAAAACGCCAATCATAACTGGTATATCCGAACAAATCATATACAATCACCAAACCAAACCAAGCCAATCTAAGCCAGCTTAGGTCTCAACTGCACATCCCCCTTGACATAATCCATTCCAGTCTCGAAATCGCCGTTCGTCGCAAACTTGATATCCTTGCTATAGTGATCACGTGCCTGCCAAGGACCCTTATCAGCCGCCATGGGCAAATGCTTCGAAGCGACCGTAACATAAGTCGAGTTGAGATTCAACAAGGGACGCTCCTCAAGAGTCTTCTCCTCGTTGACACCCATGCGCGGCGTGGCCGAAACAAGCTTCCGCTCCTTCATTGTGCGTAGCAGACGAGTAATGAACTGGGCCGTCGCATCGGCGCCAAGAGTCCACGAGGCATTCGTGTAACCAATGATGAAACTAGCATTCGGAAGATCCTGTAACATAACCCCGTTCCAAAGGAACTTGGATCCGATCTCGATCTTCTTCCCGTCAACGGTGAGATTCGAACCACCGGCAATCTGCAACTGCAGACCCGTCGCGGTAATAATGATATCCGCATCCAGTGAGTCGCCCGAGTTGAGCGTGATGCCGCGCTTAGTAACCGTCTTTATTGTGTCGGTGCGAACATCGGCTTTGCCCCGGCGTAGACTCTGGAAGAAATCTCCATCTGGACAGACGCACAATCGCTGGTCCCAGGGGTTATAGCGGGGTTTGAAGTGGGGGTCGTGGGTAACGTGAGAGGGTAATTGGCGGGAAACATTCTGCCTTAAGATCCAGCGGGAAAATCCTGGGAAACGCTGGCAGAAGAGGAAGAAGATGCGCGAGGTGTAGATCCAGATAAACCGCTGCAGTCGGTGATACAGCGACGAGGGGAGTAGGTAGGCGAGCCAGCGGGAACTGGAGCGGTTGGGCAGGGAGAGAATATATGTGGGACTGCGCTGGAGCATCGTGACGCGGTCGGCCTTTTCCGCGAGATTTGGGAGGAGAGTGATAGCCGTGGCGCCGGAGCCAATGATGACGACCTTCTTGCCGGTGTAATCGAGGTTCTCGGGCCAGAATTGCGGGTGGATGATTTGTCCCTGGAAATCATCCAGGTTGGGGATGTTGGCCTTGAGAGGCTGGTGATAATTATAATACCCCGTTCCGAAGATGACGAAGCGGGCGCGAAGAGTGGTCGGGGTACCATCTGCGTCAACGTTCAAGGACCAGACATTCTCTGTAGAAGACCAATCGGCCGAGTTGAGGCGATTGCGGAAACGGATGTTCTTCGCGATGCCGAACTTCTCAGCGGTGTCGCGCACGTAGGATTTGATGGCGCTGCCCTCGGCGATGGGATTGCTGCGGTCCCATGGGTTGAAGGCAAACCCGAAGGTAAAGAGATCGGAGTCGGAGCGAATACCAGGGTATTTGAAGAGATCCCAAGTACCGCCAAGGTCATCGCGAGCCTCAAGGATGGAATAGGAAAAACCGGGCAGCTGGTCTTGCACGCGATATCCGGCGTTAATGCCGGAGATACCAGCGCCGACAATAATCACGTCGAAGTCAGTGGCAGGGGAGCCAGCAGAGCCATTTGCGTGACCATTCATGGTGGCGACAAAGGGTGAGAGGGAGATGTTGGGAAGAAGTGGAGTGGAGGAGTGAAAATGAGAGCGTCTTTAATCTTATAATCTCTGCTCGTATGGCACTGCTAAAAGAAGACCCTCACATGCCTCGGTTTCACGGCGATCGGTGGGTCTCTCTGCATGGACTCAATGTTGGGGAACCTGTGAGTATCAGATGATGGCGTGCACTAAATCGGACAACTAGGAAGACGTTGTGATATCTACGGAGTACTGTATATTCCGTATTATTCGATATATCCTATGCTTCCCATATTTTACTGTGAATTGTTGAAGATTTTAGGGCTTCTCCTCTGTATTGTCAGCCGGATACCGTATCGTCGACCACAATATACTCGTAGCCTATAGTATACCGTACGGTATATACCTATCTATAACATTTTTCCCTCACGCTGCTTGTTCATCCCTTAAAAGTACAGAAGATGATAATGATGTATCTCATTAAATCGATATCTCCATGCGACATCCGCATCACTGTGCACACTCTATTCACTGTTGTGGTACCTCGGTAGGGGGGACGTATGTCCATCCTTACTGAAAGTGGATAGGAGTGCGAACTCCTCCACACTTTTCTTTTCTCGCTTTCACACTGACCCACCGAGGATGTTGTCCTCCCTCCACCTCCACCCTGCACCTCGGTCAGGGCCGAGGTCTTATCTTATATTCTGTCGCTATCCTTATACGCCTCGATTGCTTCACCGATGCGCAATTGATCTTTGCGCAGCCTCCATCGCTCGCTCTGCTTGATATCATTGTCGCCATGTCTGTCAAACTCACCCTCCAGCAGAAGCTGGACTTCCTCCCAGCCATTGCCTCCATTACCCTTGCTGCCTTCTATGGAATTATAACCGGCCTTTGGCGCACCGAGCGACAGGCCAAAACCCTGTTCCTTCACATCGGCTATGCTGTCATGCGCAAGGTCACCGCACGCCTTACCCCGTCGCAGATGCAATACGCTACGCCCACGTCCAACAAAGTCTACGAACAATATGCTCGCAAGGCCCGCATTCAAGCCCAGACAGTCCAACTGGAACATGGTGCGCTTGGCCACTGGATCGGTGATCGCGATGCGACCAATGTGATGATCTGGTATCACGGTAAGCTCATAACCCCTGACAGGCCTAAAACCGGGCAATACGGTGGAATGCAATGCTAACGTATTTTCAGGCGGCGGATTCGGCCTCCCCGCCAACATTGGCTACTTCAAATTCTACGCCCAGCTCGTCCAAACCCTCAAGACCTCCAACAAATCTCTCGCCGTCTTCTCCCTCACCTACACCCTCGCCCCGACCGAAACATACCCAACCCAACTAAAACAGGCTGTTGCCGCAGCACGCTACATCCTCTCAACCGGCCGATCCCCCGATACAATCTTCCTCGGCGGTGATTCCGCAGGCGGAAACCTCGTCAGCGGTGTCCTCTCCCACCTCGCCCATCCCCACCCTCAAATCGAACCCCTCCCCCTGCCCAACAATGCCAAACTCGCCGGCGCAGCCATGATCGCACCATGGACCCTCCTCGACACCGAGTTCCCCGACCAGGAGATCTACCACGGCGGTGACCTAATCACCCAAGCCGTCGCGCAACCCTGGGCTAGCGCATACATTGGCAAGAGCCCGCGGGACAATTATACCGATCTATCCAATGCGCCGGTCGAGTGGTTTAAGGATTTCCCAGTCAATCGGGTCCTGATCACCGGTGGCGGTAATGAAATTCTACTTCCGATTATTCTGGACTTTGCGGCGAAGTTCAAGGAAGGGTTTGAACGAGTGGAATTGTTTGTTGGACATCGCGAGTGCCATGTTGCCCCGATTTATAACTTGTACCTTGGTGATGCGACGGAGACTGCGCAGGGGAAGAAGGTTAAGAGCTGGTTGGTTGAGTTGGCGGAGTAAATGACGAAGCACAGTATATAATGCATTAAATATTCTTGTTCATGAAGCAGAAATACTTAAAATAATCCCCGATGGATGTTGTACTATGACATTGTGTTCAGCCCTACGATCTGTGCGACTATCAATTCGACTGTAAACAACTTTAATAAGTATGATCATAACAAACATGAATCATTTCTAAGATACAAAATGAATATAATTGATTTCTCTGCAATATGATGCCATCATCTCCATTCACATGCACTATTCTACCATCTTCACACTTATTTTCTATTCTACCCCGCGCTCAACGGTTTATGGTTGCCTTTGATAATATTTTCTGCTCTTGAAATTCCCCTCATTTTCACATGCAGGAACCTGCAACTCTATTTACACGCTAGCCATATTAGTAAACGCTAGTCCTAAAGTAGTAAAATATCCCCGGGCGCCGCATAAAGTCAACCATCATAGGGACGGCCATACATCATCGGACTGTCATGCTCTGTGCTATTTCATGTGTATACATCCTGGTTACCTGAATGGGATGCCAGTACGGGGTTATGATAACACATTATACCAATGATTTTTATGATTACTATTCAGGATGCCTATACTTGATCATACATACTCCGTGCTCCTATGCTCATCTCCATTCTGCAAGTGGAGCCATTAGATAAAAGATAAAATTCCTCTTCCCCAGTTCTCCCCAGCTTCTTTCGACCTTCCCCCGGATTTTCTTCCTTGTCATCTCCTCTCTTTCCCCTCAAAATGAATTTACCAGCCCTCTCAGCCCTCTCCATCGCTGAGGGCTACCTCATCCAACACTTCCTCTTTCCTGACTTCGCCTTCCGTACTCTAGTCCTCGCTGCTTTGGCCAGCAATCTCCTATTTGCAGGAATCTACAACTTTCTCATCTGGCCCCTCTTCCTCAATCCTCTCCGTCATCTCCCCACAATCCCGGGCCTCTTCAATAATGCAAAGATCATTTTCGATTCGCCCCGTGGCCGCACCCCGTTGGAATGGATGAAGACAATTCCCAACGATGGCCTTATTCACATGCGTGATAGCATCAGCCAGAGCTACCTCATCGCCACAAATCACCAGGCACTACTTGATATCATGAGCACAAACACATACGACTTCGAGAAACCATGGCGTGCCCGCAACTTCCTCGCCCGCATCTTAGGCTTTGGCCTCATTCTTTCCGAAGGCCCCGCCCACCGGAAGCAGCGCAAGGCTCTCACCCCCGCTTTCAATATTAAGAACATCCGCGCTATGTATACCCTCATGTGGGAGAAGACGATCCAGCTAGTAGAAGAAATGGAAAAAGAACTCGCAGAAAATCCGATGGAAGGAACTAATCCAGAAGATAAAGTCGGCAAGTTAGAGATGGGAGTCTGGGGGAGGTATGTCGCATCCCCCTCTTTCATTGCAAATTCGATATACTGACCAATCGATCAGCCGTGTTACACTCGATATTATTGGCCCTGTAGCAATGGGCCGTGACTTCCGCTCCCTTCAAAATAAAGACAACAAAGTTGCGGAAAGTTTCCTCCGAATCCTGGAGCCAACAACCGAGAAAATGGCCTTCCTCGCCATGAACTTCATTCTACCCCAGTGGATCGCCCAACGCGTTCCCTGGCGCCTGAACAAGGTCGTCGCCGATGAGACCGGATTCCTCCGAAATCTCTGCAACGACATCGTCAAGGAGAAGCGAACCTCTCTCGCCGAATCCAAGGCTTCGGCCAAGGACCTCGAAGCAGATGTCCTGGGTACCATGATGTTGGGCGGAGATTTCTCGGACGAAGAGCTAGTCGATCAGATGTTAACCTTCCTCGCCGCGGGCGTAAGTTGAAGTCCACCATCAGCACATCTTTCCATTACTAACTACTCCCAGCACGAAACAACCGCCGCCGCTTTAACATGGGCCTGCTACCTTCTAACCCTCCACCCAACATACCAAACCCGACTCCGCGACGAAATTCGCGCCCAAATCCCCTCATCATCAACTGCCATAACCCACCAAGACCTCGAATCCCTCCCGCTACTAAACGGTGTCTGCGAAGAAGTCCTCCGCCTATACCCAACCGTCCCTGCCACAATCCGCGAAAGTATCCGCGACACAATGATCGCCGGCAAACGCGTTCCGAAGGGCACCCGAATCCTCCTAATCCCCTACGCAATTAACCGATCCCCGCTATTCTGGGGCGATAATGGAGAAGATTTCCTTCCTGAACGGTGGATTGATACGGATCCCAAGACGGGCAAATCTGTGCCGAACAAGAATGGTGGCGCTAGTACGAATTTTGCGCAGATTACGTTCTTGCATGGACAGCGGGCTTGTATTGGGAAGGATTTTGCTAGGGCTGAGCTTAGGTGTGCGGTTGCGGGGGTTGTTGGCCGCTTTGCTTTTGAGATGCAGGATCCTAAGCAGGAGATTCATGTTGCTGGTGCTGTTACGACGAAGCCGGTTGAGGGGATGAATCTGGCTATGCGGAGGGTTGAGGGGTGGTAGTTATATTGCTGGATTGTCAACTGAAATAATATCTGGGAGGTATGTTTATGAGAAATGATTGGGTGGCGTTTTGTGTATATTTAATGTTTTTGTTCGAGTAAATAGTATGGAATGCCTGATGTTTATACTTCACATTGTATTCAATAAATTGGATCGACTATCACTCCTCTTACTATCGAATCTTTCGGGTCTCAGACTTCAAACCTGAAATGTATCCAGAGGCAGCGATCCGGGCCATG
This sequence comes from Penicillium pancosmium, assembly GCA_031761475.1. Taxonomy (NCBI): domain Eukaryota; kingdom Fungi; phylum Ascomycota; class Eurotiomycetes; order Eurotiales; family Aspergillaceae; genus Penicillium; species Penicillium pancosmium. Next base: position 80,669 of record JAVMSB010000089.1, read on the forward strand.
GACGATATTAAGCGATATAAGGATTATGCGGTTATGGAACCCACCAGCAATATATTCAGTAGTTATGGAGAGAAATGAAGGTGAGCAATATTATAAAGTAGTCATGGTTAGGCTCAAAGTCTGCGTTCTTTTGAGATTCTCCACCCGTGGTCTAGTTACGCCACTTAGAGCCACGCCATTGCAATAGAACAGTAGGCACAATGCTGACTCCAAAAATCAGAGCCACAGCAATCCCCGCACCACCACCCCATCCAACTGTTTCGAACATCTGCGGAAACCAGAAAGGCCCAATGAACCCCCACATCTGTCGAACAAATGTGATAAAAACGCCGACACTGGCCGCATCCGTGCGGTAGCAGTCCACGGCATAGGTAATATTGATTGTGGTGACGATCTGATTACCACCAGCTGCAATTGCTGCCCCAATGATGGGTGTGATATTCCACTTATCACCAGCTTTTCCCAACTGCACGCAGAAAACGACAACGCCACAAACTGTCAACGCGTGGCCAATATAGCTTAGCCATAGCCTATATTCTGGCTCTGGGTACCGTCCACCTTTCTTCTCGCGAAGTTGCATCCATCGATCGGATATCAAACCTCCAACTTGCTCACCCAGAACTGAGCCAATGATGATACCTAGGAATTGCAGTCCGACTTGTTGCGTGTTCAGCTCGAACTGCTCCGGGAATATCTGCGGGATTTCGATCGTGAGCATGATGCTGCCCCAGAGAAAGATCATCGCGTAGGCGGCGGCAGGAATCATCACGCAAGGCTTCATGACGTAGCTGAGTGGTTGCACGAAGTCCCACAGTCTCAACGGTGCCGGATCAATGCGTCGGAATTTGAACATGCTCTCCTTCACGCTTGTAACGTTGTTTCTGGCCGTTTCACCGCGAAGATAGAGGGATTCGGAGCCGAAGAAGAGGTAGACAATGAACTGGATGCCATTGACCTGGAACAGTATTAGTATCAACAATGCCTATTTGGAATATCAAGCAGCCCAGGGTGGACACATTAAGACTCACAATAGCAATCGTCCAATAAATCCACCGATAGCCCACCCTCATGACGGCAAATCCGAACAAAAAGGGCGCAATCGGGACACCGATCGTCACCATCAAGGTCCAATAGCCCATACAACGTGCTCGATCTTTCTTAAAGAACACCTCAGCGACAACTGCACTACCAATAGCCGCGGCGGGTGAAATGAAGAATGCAGTGATAGCACGACAAAGACCCATGGTAGCATAGGAATGACTCTCCGCACAACCGATATTGCCAACAAGGGCGCAGATCAAAGAAATGAGAAATATCGGCCTCCGACCAAATCTGTTGCTCAAAGGTCGCCAAAAGAGCGGTGCGCCGCCCAGCACGGCGATGAAGAGTGATACAAGGTAACTGGTTCGCTGCATGCTAACCCCGAGGTCGGCCGAGATATCGACGAAGGCAGATTGAATTGACGCGGCCGTGAAAAGACCGATCATAGCGTGGAACACGACGAGGGAGAGATTCAGCGCTTTCTATTGCGTTGCATCGCGTCAGTATCATCATCTCCAACATTTCATCTCCTCTCCATTAAGATTCATCTTACCCGCCACGTGGACCAGTTATAAGGATCCGCATCGTTCATATCAGGGATCGGATCCAGGTCAAGTGTGCCATGTCTCGCAAGAAGATATTGACGATGTTCCTCCGAAAGATGAGCAACACGATCTTCGACATAGAAAGCCTCTGTCTTGCCCGATTCAAGATTTGGGCTAGCGCCCTCGACGTGGTGGGAATCACTGCTTGTTTTCTCCATGCTGGATACACCTGTGTTAGCAATAGATCTGCAAGAAACAAGAACGGGAGTCTACCTTTATAGCCCCCTTTCTTCTTACTGAGCTCTCCACCGAATAGTCCGGGGATAGGGTCTAATCTGGGGGCGGGGGCATCTCCACCCCCGGACAAGACAGATAGGATCCTCGGAGATGATTCTTTGTGGCGGTCCATTGGCCAAGCTGGTATTGCGGTTTCGATTCTATTGGTCGTTTGTGAGTCTAGATGCAGCAGCGGATATAAATTCTGCCCTTGTGGAGATCGTGGGGTGTGGAGATGATCAGTGCGCAGGACTTTTGATCGTAATAGGAGAGCAGCAAGGGGCGTAATTGAGAAAGTTTCTTAAGAAGGCGTCTATCTCCGCAAATCCATCGCTGATAATGTCCTCGTCGACTGGTTGTCAGGATAATGCTTGATCCTTCTTGGCGACTTGGCGGAGGTGGCGTTTCTAGCTCCCCACAATTTCCTGGAAAACCGAGTCTGTACCCATGGACGCGTCGCAGAAATAAATAGGAATCAAGAATCTGATTACAGTGATCCCTTGGTCCGATTGATCTTCTATAGCTGATGCGCTCATAATGTCGCTTAAAAATGCTTGTGAACTTGAAATTATTGTGGGGATTCAATGGCGACTATCATACTTTTATGTACATTTTAGTAACTATCGCCTCCCCCTCCCACAATCAACTCAAAACGTGTAATCAAAGCAGCAGTCACACGACTTTCCCATGATTTCTCATTTATAGGCCTGTTTCGATCTATCTAAGAGCTAGTGCTATTACTTGAGATGCAGTCCACCCCAATATCTCCCTGGATACCATCACAAACAATCTCTGGTGGGTCTCCAGCTGGGCTGGTAAGGTCAATGTTCGAGAGTTGAATACCCGAGCACACAGCGTTCGGTGAGCAAGTCAAATCGACGACAACCTTTCCATTCTTACCAGAGGATGTACCGTAAATATTATCAAAGACGATGTTGGTGAAGTTAACTGCAGAGGGGTAGGCAGCACACTCAGTAGCGTTCACGTTGAAGTAGCACTGATCCAGAACGACAGGAGCATCAGTGTTCTCGATATGGATGTTACGGTAAGTGATATTGTTGATGCGACCGTATCCGACGTTTTGGCCGGCCCATGCCTTGAGACGGGCTCCATTCTATTGAAGTCAGTATCGCCCGTCATTGCAGAATTGCAATTATTGTATTTCTGATCTCACCTGTCCATTCAGAAGAGTCACGTTCTCAATATGCGCATTCTCGATGTAATCCATCTGACCAGCGTACTGTCCAATGCTTCCCATGCTGACACCGTGGGTGTTGTTGCACCATAAGTTTTGCACGAAAATATTGGAAGTGTTAGGCTTTGGGGAAAAGCAGTCATCGCCGATGTCAATTCTGGTGTTTGTCACGCTTAGTCCATCGACATTCAACGAATCGAATCCGTCGGTGTTTTTGGGCAAAGACTATCTCAGTCAGTTGGACGAATTTCGGAGACAACAAAACAGTAGATGACTCACGGAGGCGTTGGTAGAGTAGGCATTGATGAACACATTATCGAAAGAAATGTCCTTGCTCTGCACAAAGAAGTTGGTCCAGCAGGGTGAGTTGAGTTGCGTGATTCCCTCGACGCTGACGCGTGTCGCATTCTCAGTCAGGAATAGAATGGGTCGATAGAAAGTATTGGACGAGTCCTGTTGGTATTAGCATGACACCTATATTCGGAGTAGAGCTTGGAATCGCCTACCAAAATCTCAAGTCCAGCAAACGCATCATACCACTCCTGGCCGTTTCCGTTCAGAGTACCCTTGCCGAAGATCTTGATGTCCTTTCCACCCCATCTCCAAAATGTGATCGACTTTTGGAAGGAGTAGTAGAAGTTGTTTGCTTGCCAGTAGTCGATGTCATCGGTAAACTAATGATAATTAGCACCCAACTCATGAACAGCACCTTGATGACAATTTTCCTACCTTGAGTTCACCATCGAGCTGGACTTCGACATTATCCAGGAAGGTCAAATCCAGCTTTTTGCCAAGCATATATGTTTTGCCCTTCTGCAGCAGCAAACGCCCGCCATGGTTGGCCTGCTTGATACCCCAAAGGAAATCGGCTGACACATCATCCTTCTCATTCTTCGAGGCACGAATTGTGACTGTCCGGCGATCCGGGTACTTCTGTCCATGAGCTCCAACCTTGCGGAGAGCAGCGGTTTCCTTTGCCGGGATAAGATGCGCCCCGGGGATTATATGGCTCGAGGCAAGGCCGGAGACTGCCCCAGCAAACAGAGCTGCAATTGCAAGGACCTTCATCGTGTTAGAACTGAGAAATAGCTTGCCAGGCAGTGAAAGAGACAATTGCGTCGTGGACAGCTCTTAAATACCTTCACTAGATGAAAATCCCAGAAATATTTCCCCGGATCAATCTAGAAGGGTTGGCATGCGGGGATATACGAAGATTTCCCGCCTGTAGGAATTGACAATGGCATGACTGCTGAGCAAGATCAACAGGGCCAAAGCCCGAAGAGCTGCCGATTGCTCTCCGCATGCCAAGGATGCGGAGAGGGTTAAACGACTGGGTATGGGGTATAGTAAAGTTTACAAGGAGGTTGGTATTTAGCTTAAGGGAAACTAGCATGGGCAGCTCTAGCTCTCAGTGGCTGGGATTGATTGCGCCGTCTTGGTTGTCATGATTTGTGCGTTGAGAGTAGATTCTCCACCAATCGCGGGGTCAACGACAGCGAGCTGCGGGGATACTCTTGTTTCATGAAGAGTATCTCACGAAAGCATTTGATATTGGGAGGCTATCTTTTTTCTGTTTCTATGGAATTTCCGACCGCACAAGGTTCTGCAGCTGCAACAGCTATCATGCAATCTTTCAGACTGCACTGCTACTGCTCTATTCATATCATCGCGAATGTAGACGCAGACGCAGATATCTACAGCTTCTTTCCAGCCAGCACCAGACCAGTGATGCAGCTAATGTTTCCAGACCACCAAGCAACCGAGCGTAAGTAGCTCAGTCCCGGCGACTCAATGTGCGAGTACAGCCAGCTATAAGCCAACCTCGACGCCGTGTACCAGACACCGATGGTGTTGATAGTCTCTGTCGGAATACCGGCGAATAGAGCAGCAAGAACTATCCAGTTAGCGCATTTCGCTCAAAAATCGGAATTTACCTACTCGCTGCGACAAACAGAGGGAAGCCCTCCACGGCATTCGCATGCGCCGCCTCCTGTCGCTTTAACTTGTTCAATGCGCTGCGAGAGATCTTGCCAGCCTGTACCGCGGCTTCGCCGTATTTGCCGAGATCCTCTCTGGGCGCGACATTGTGGTCCAGACCAAGGCGCATTTTCGTTCCACGCGTGCTCATCAAGGCGTACGCGAGGACCCAGTTAGCCAGCAGAAAGGAGGTGGCATGGTTGGGGACCGCTTGGCCAGGAGCGGCGCGGAGGCCGAGGGTGGTGATGAGTGAACTATTATCTATCAGCAGCGTGCATAACGAGAGATGGACGCAATTGCTCACGACATGATGGAGTTGTTGGGATTGATATTCCCCCGCGGGCGCTCGGGTTTATAACCGCGTCGCGTTGTGGATCACCGCATGTGGGTTCGTCCGACCGAGGAACTTGAACTGTACATATGAGATCATGCCGATCGCTCGGGGTGCTGGAACAAGTGAGTCTGCGTTGCTGGGAACACTCACGACTGAATTTTAGGTTGTTTGAGCCGAGGCGTCGCGACCTTAGTGCAAGGACAATATGAACTTGCGAAACCGAGCTTGCAATACTATTCAAGATGCTTCGAGTGCGTCAAAAACAGGGAATATATATAGTAGCAGTGATATTACAATGACAACAACTGTCAGATAACAGGGACATATATCTCTAAACTATTTCTCTGATGTGTTCCGCCTGACTTGCTGATGACTCTTTTGATGAAAGCCGATCAAGCGATAATTCACAACCCCGACTAAACCGTAACCTAGCCAAGTCCGAGTTCTCACAGTTGTGGTTCGGTCGACTATTGCTAGAGATACACGAGAAGCGATTATTTACCGTCACCAAGTGCGACTCGCGATGGACGACGCTGTTGTTGGGAACAGGCTCATTCTCGGAGAGCATAAGAACCTCCACAGGATGATCGTGAATCGTCGCAACACGCAGCCATTTGTAGATACCGTTCAACACTGGAATCGAGAGTCCATGGACAACAATCGAGAAGAATACAAGCCAGTAGACGACCGGGACCATTGCTTCAGTCAGATGGTTGACTTCGTCATCGCTCTCCCCTGGATCTGGTAGAAGACGGCGGGCATACTCGACATATGAGATAGCACCCACGCCTGTAAGGTCAGTCGGATTCCCCATGGGATGAATGAACTATACTCACCAATTGGCCCAAAGTATCCCATAAACAAAGCTTCCTTCCAACTGCTGCAAACTTTCGGCATGAAACGATATCCCATTAAAACGGCTGGAATGCGGCGGAATAGAACCACCAGAATGCCCAGCGTAACGAGTCGTGAGACAGTAATTCCGGTGACTTGTGGAAGATGCAGCTGGTCCCAGGGCATAACTGCGCCGATAAACATGAAAGTCGCAAAGTTGAGAACCATCTCAATGGAGTTGTTGAAAGAGTCGTGCCGGGCTTCAATCTCAGAATGGTATAATCCATCCCAATTCAATGCGCATCCGGCGATAAAACAGGCCAACGTCTCGTCGGATCCGAAACACCCACATGTGCCGACAACAAACATCTAAGCCATTAGGTGAGTACAATTCCGAATGGGGGTCACATATCACATACCCCAATAGCGACTGGGAACAAAAAGAAACTCTCTTTGTCGACCCATCTTTGCCTCGAAGCCAAATGGATACCCTTTCGACCGAGAAATCCCACAAGCAATCCATAACCAGAGCCCATGATTATCATGTATAGTACGCCCTCCACAGCCCAGTGTGCTAGCGCACGACTGACATCCCCTCCAAACCGCCCGGTGTCTTTCTCTCCAATCCAATCGCGTTTTGATATATCAGTACTTGGCGACTCGGCGTAGCGTAGCAGAGCGATCGACAATATTAAAAAAGGGAATCCAAAGCCATCATTTCCTCCGGCCTCAGCTGAGATGAACTCGCGCAGGTGTCGACGAACGTACTTGTCGGCAAACGGGCCTTTTGCAATGGCCTGAGATAGAACCGGGTCGATGCAGATCACACAAGATCCGATTATCAACGCGGTTAGCTGGGAAGTTAGCTGGGAAGACAGCTAGAGGAGCGAATGGAAGCGACTCACGAAAGATAAGTGGGGTATCATCAACAAAATGCACGAAGATGTGAGTAGCCACTGCAGCGTCATCAAGGGAAGCAGGCAGATTGTCAACTCGACAAGTCGCAATCGAAGATATCGTTTCGGCAGCTCATAGCCAACCTTGACCATTTGGACGCCAATCACAAGACGAGTGAGAGCCTATATTGTCAGGATCACTCAATGTAGATTAATTAGATCGGTCGGAGTACTTACGTATGCAGCATCACCCACATCATCCTCCCCGACCCACCGATTGACATCGATGAGGCCTGCACAGAATGGGCCTAGCAGCGCGCCGACCACAAACCACGGCACTTAATGGTCAGCGAGCGTTGCTTCAGGAAATCACGTAAAACATACAGGCTTCTCCAAGGTACCATTGTTGCTTGAGTTTGATGGAAATGAACCCGAAAGCAAGAATGAATAGTCCTGTTAAGTTAGCTAGGACTTCATTGGGAAAGAAGAACGGGTCTCACCTGTAAACGTAATTGTCACGTTGAAGCTGCTCAGATCAAGAATTGGGTGAAGCATCGTCTCGATAAGAAATCGGGCGACAAGTCAGCAAAACCGACCGCAAAGTCGACTTCCTTTAGATGTAAGACACGAGAGCAGAATTCTGACGACATGAGAAAACTCCGATATTCAAACCGCGTATAAACTATGCAAAAAAACCGGGATGATAAATGATGAATGATGCGTTCGCCAAGAATGCTCCCTGTGTTTGATGGGGATGTTTTGGCTGCCATCGCGATCGACCGCCCCTATCTCAGGAATCTCATGCATCAAGATAACCAGCTGCACCTGAAACTTGTGGAATATATTTCACTGCTACGTGAGACATCACACGCAGTAAGCTACTGATTGATGGGGAACCGCAAATATAGGATCTGCGACGTGAATCAAACATCTGGGACGTCCCGACGGGATTGACGTCCCTCAGTTGGACGCGACGCCAGGCCTCGACGCCACAATGAAGGATCTGCATACCAGGAAAGCTTAGCCGAGTATTTACGGGTTGCCGATACTGCCGTAGCAGGTTCATCCTGCAAGGATCGACATTGCATGCTCTCGGCTTATCAGTACGCGTTGGGTTGATGGAATGTGTGATACATCTCAATCAAGGGGTCGGTGGCGGATAGTTTCAAGGTTGTCGAGAAGAGAAGAGAGTTCAGGGGTATCTGGGTCGAGTTTTCCATGGTTCTTGCTTGATTGTTTATAAACTGAGCGAAATTGAGACTCAAAAACAATTTTGAAGTGAGATACTTTCTTCTTCAGGTTTCAACCTTGGAAGTTGCCTCCAAACTTATCTCCCAATGCTGCCCAGTGAATAACTATTCTATGCCTGTTCGGTAGTGGCAACATCCATAGATCATGATATTCTCGACGCATCCAGCTTGACGGTTCCACTTATCTGTCCAGGTGACTGACTAGTGTTTATCAGTAGGCGAGAACACTCCCAAATTATCCCCGTCGCAATAGCGAAGTAGTAAATAATCCATACAGCATAACCTGGCCCGAAGAGCAGTTTTGAGACATATTATTCAGCACAGGGATGGAGATTTTGTTTTGAGGAAATGGATTTTATTCAAGTTTGGGGGTTTTGGCCGCCGGATTTTTCTTTTTTCTTTTCCGTCCTGATCAGGTCCAATGATGATGTTTCGTTGATAGACTCTGTCTAGTGGTTGGTGGCGTTCCACGTATATTCGTCAATCCTCTCGTATGAATCAATCTCCACACCTTGATCCCATCCAGGATGGTGTCGATCCTCATAAAGTTGTATTGTGCTGTCGTAACACTCACGACGAATTTCTGCCCAACTCATAGCCCGTGTCCAATTCCGAATGTCTTTAGGGAGGTAGGGGGGTTCTCCTCTTCTACGATGTCAACGTCATGTCCGCGTTTGACAATAACCAGTAACTCTTTTTCAGCCTCACCCTTAGCTGTCAAGGATTGGTCTGCAGCAAAGCCAAACCTTGCTCGCTTTCTGCGGTTCTTTTTCTGCTCCAAAGGCTCGCGTGTTTGCGGGTCGAGAACAGTCCCAGGGGAATCTGACTGCGTTGACCGATAAATACTAACAGACGTTCCGTTATCAGGCCCATCTCGACTGGATAGAACAGTTTTCCAGGTGCTTGGTTGAGGTTCGCGTAAGATTGGGGGCACACCGGCATAAAACATCACTATTTCAAATCCAAGCATGTTGGAATTTGGGGTGATGAAGTAGAGCTTTTTCCAACCAGTGCCATGTTGAATGAATTCGCTCATCATAGTATAGGACGCATGGCCGAGGACCGGCCCAAGGACAGTAAGTGTATCCAATTGTAAACCAGGGAGTAACTTGAGGACCCAGGGAATACTGTAAAAAATGGGATAGGGGTCACCTGGATGACACAACTTCAAATCACCCCCACCGACACGTATATGGCGGATCTCCGAAAGAGTACTCAAAGGAAGCGTAGAGATTTTATCAAGCATAGATACCGGGCTTTCGAAACAGAACAGAATCATCCCGAGCCAAAGAGACTCTGCTTCTTGTTTGGTTTTTCGACAAGCACGGAGAATGGCCAAAGAATGAGGTGCAGGCTTCATGGTATTTGCCCTGCCCAAGTCGATACCTCTCTTGCCGAAGGTGACTCTGGTCGAGGCAAAGAGGCAGGCGTAGATTCGATTGCGAATCTCGCCTGGGAGTCCCAAAAACACGGAGCGCCTTTCAGAGAGAGCCTTCTGACCTTTTTCGATTTTTTTCAACTGTCGTTTTCCGATGTTGCCCTTCGCGCGTTGATCTTCGAAGCACCACAGCAGTGGATGTGGAATCCATTCAGCGGGCTTTTGCTCGGTAAGGTAGAAGCAGACTGAGCAGCTGTGCTTTCCCATGTTGCAATAAGAACATTTGCCATTGCTATCCTGCTGTGGTGTGTGTTGACGCCATTTTCTAGCATACTCAGCATAGTTCTTGCCCTTAGGTGGAGCTCTCCGAATCTTTTTCCGAGAGATATTTCCTACGGGGCCCTTGGAGGGTAATTCTTTTGATACTTTCTTGACTTTGCTTTCAGCTTCAATCATGGCACTGGTAAGTGATTGAAGTGATTCAAAATCATCGCCAAGAAGCCTGTCACAGATTTCAGAACGCAGACTGTTCCATGTTGACTGCGTTCCCTCCACGCATTACAATTCGCTCACGTATTAATGCAACAGGTTCTGGTAGATCAGGTTTGACCTGGTCAAGCATAATCACAGTAGACATATACGGCGTGATACCTATCTTGAGACTGGTACATATGCCATTTATCAATCGCCAAAGGATTATGTATTCTTCAGTCCCGGCGAAGTCTGAGCGTCGCATGTTGAAAAGCTTGCATGCGGCCTCGTTGGCATTCTCTTCCGAGTCTTTGTCATGGAACTTTTCAATCTCCTTCCAGAGGTCATCGGCGTACACTGGCTCGGTAGGTAGACTTTTTATCGACCCTGCCATTTGGCCATCGAGTTGATTAAGCAGCCAATCCCGAACAGTCAGAGACCAGAATCTCCATTTCAACGGTAATGAGTGATTTGATGCAGTCGGCCTCGGCTTTAATGGATCAATCAAGCTATCCAAATTTTCGACGATCAGGCAATTCTGGATAGCAGATGCCCATGTGACGAAGTCAGAATCCGAAGAAAGTCTGGGGACATCAGGAAGGATGACTGTTGAGGTTGTGGGCTCAGGGAGGCCATCCGTCTGTGTCTGTGTAACTGGCGGCAGGTGAGCTTTCTGCTTTCGGGCCATAATAGCCCTGGAGAAGCAGCGACACTAACTGTATAAAATCTCGAACTTGAAGAAGAGAGCTGGATGGCAGCTGGAAAAAACGCGACGCGCTTGAAGTGGAGTCACCCGGCAGTGTGGCTGTGGAGTGGACCCGCACTCAAGGACACAGCACTATATACAGAAGACGAAAATGAGTAGCTACGAGTACGTCTTGTTAGTTTATTCCAGATTTTTCTAACTAATATTTTCATAACTTAGACTATCCTAGTAATTCTGTAGTGATTTCTAAGTGGTATTAAAGCCGCATGTTAAGCTAGAAGTTGGACATGATATCCTACTAAGTGGGTGTTAGATTTTGGGATATGGCTCATGGGTGTAGTATCACCTTATATTTCATGGTGCGCGAAAACTATGGTGTCCTTCAGGTTACCCAATATTTGTCGCTATGAAAGAAGTACCACCAAACTGCTAACAAGGTAATAAGAGTATCTCATATCGGCTCATTCTGACCAGGATTTGATATGCATGGCAAGATTGCAACTTAATGGTATCTCAACAAGACATGTACATGTTCTGAGCCGTCCAACAACCAGATTATCTGTCCAGAAAAACTATGCCCAACCGTCCGGCAGACCTACTCATACCCACGCCCCAGAAAATCTGCGTATCATCAGCTTCCTTTTATTACTGTATACCAATACTAAGATTCTTTTTAAATAAGTTTCTTTACCAATAATTATCAGCATATTACTATTAATTACTAGTAACCATCTTATGCCCCATAGCGCCACCAGAACCTAGGCCAGCGCCTCCTATACTCACTCTGGACGATCGGTGATGCTTCATCCCAACATTTCCTGATGCGCTTTGAGTCGTATTATTACATAATCAAACCACGTCTCAGCTGAAAGAGGGGTATATTTAGACTGGTCCCTTCTCATCATTTCAGCCCGGTGGTCCTTATCTGCGTAGTGCACGAGGCCCCATTTGTGTGCGAGTCTTATAGAACCAGCATGACTGAGACTGTCAGAATATGTATGTTCCGCTGCCCTCTCGCATGCTTATCGGATACCTAGGCATCTTTAACAGGTACCTGGTAGGTAAGATATTATCTGTGATACTTATCTGTTCTTGATATAGCCGCGCGAAGTAATCATGGCTGTTGGACATGTCGCCTCCGTAAAAAGAAATGCGATGAGAATCGCCCTGTGTGTTCGGCTTGCACTTCTCTCGAATTGGAGTGTCATGTATATGGCCTGAGGCCTGAATGGATGGATAATGGCGTGTTGCAAAGAGATCAAGCCTCAAAATTCAAATGTCTCGTTAGCAAGGCCAAGTCAAAAAAGGGAAAGCGACAGCAATTTCACGCCAGTCAGTCACCATTGGTCTCAACGTTTGGCATGAGATCTTCAACCACCAAGAAAACACCCTCGCCAGCGGCTGTTTCGCAAAATTTCTTCGATGAGCGCCTCGAAGCTTTTACTCAAGAGGACTTAAATTTTCAAGACAGCGGAATAGAGTCGAGTAACTCCATTGACACACTATGGACACTTTGGCCTCAAAATGAGCTTGCTATCACGGATGATGCTTCATTGGACTTAGAGGGTTACAGCTCTACCTATACTACCAGCAAAAATCAACACTTCTCACCGCATTTAATACCACCCATGGCTTTTGAAGATGTTATTTCTGGAAAGGCTATTCAATCTTCAAAGGATCAAAGTACCAGCTCCGCGTTGAAGGAATTACAAGATAGCGCGTCTCAGGACCATGGATATCATTCCCTGGAAACAACTACAACTACTAATTACGACCCCGCAGGATTAAATCCTCAAATAACAAACCCGAACGGAGACACAGATGATGCATTGTTTATGTACTACCTGGATGAAGTTTTCTACATCCAGTATCCGTTTTTTCACTGCCAAAAGAAACAAGGGAGAGGGTGGCTCTTTGCGATTCTCCGAAGAGTCAAATCGGTATACCATGCGGCTTTAGCTCTGAGCGAACGCCAACGTCTTTCAAGCTCATCATCGCAAAATAGTGACATTGCTATTAGCCTGTTCCAACTACGCACCCAAAACAGCCACTACAGTATAGCCATTCAAGAGATGCAGGTGATGATAAATGATTCTCACACATCGAAAGGGAGTGGCCTCTTGCGCCATAGCATAGAAGTTCTCATGTCTATACTGCAGCTTTTGTTCTTCGAGGTAGGTATGCAATGATTCAGCTAGTCATAATTTTAGTGCTAATATATTAAGCATGTTAGATTTTCAATGGCGGAAAAGAGAAATGGCAGACACTTCTGCAAACGGCATCTGGTCCCATTTATTCACTTCTACAGGCCCAGCTTCTTTCTGTGATGACGCTAGACGACTCTACAATTCCACACAGTAGAAGAGAGACGACCGCTCTATGCCCCAAATTGAATGCGCATTCAAATTTGTGCTCGGATCCCTTATCGCATTTGACATCATCTCTTCTGCTTCCACTCGATCAAACCTAACCCTTAACATAAGTCACTTACAAGTACTTGAGACCTTTGAAATTTCCCTGGAAAGCCATACCGGCTGCCGGGATTTAGTAATGGCTCTTATCCTAGAAATCTCTCTTTTGGACAAATGGAAGAAAGAGGCTCAAAGCGCCAACAAGCTGAGTTTTGTTGATCTGGTAAAACGTGGTGACGGACTACAGGGCCGTCTTCGGCAAGAGCTAGCAGCCATTGAGAAAAAAGAGCATTCATGGGCAAGAGGGGGAGAGCCATCGCTAGCCACTTCATCAGCAACTGATACTTCTAACACCTCAACACCTACGCATCCGGAAATCAGCAAAGTGTTTCTACTGTCAGCTATAACCTATCTCCATATGGTCATTTCAGGTCCTTATCCAGAAGTGCCAGAGATTGCAGAAAGCATTTCGGAAACGATACTTGCTTTCAAGAGTTTGAAAGATCCGCGATTATTACGAAGTTTGGTGTGGCCATTTTGCATTTCGGGATGCTTAGCGCTGGATAAACATTATGGTTTCTTCCGGGGTCTTGTTTCCAGAGCAGGTATCACCCAATATTCTACAGGGGTGTGCTTCGAGGCCTTACAAGTTATGGAAGAATGTTGGAAGGCTAGAGTTACTTCTGCTGAGAGTTGTGATTGGGCTACAGCGATGCAGCGACGTGGTTGTTATGTTTTCCTGGGATGAAAAACAAAAACAAAAAGAAACTGGGAAAGACCCAACTCATAAACGCACGTCCTAATCGTGTTGCGAAGAAGGCTGTTGATATTATTTGAATAGAACAATGTTTTTATTAACCTTTTAGGGCTTCGGGTGGAAGCCCCATGATGAATTCCAGATTTCCTAGCATCTATCGCCTTGGACAGTGAATAAGGAATTGCAGTTGTTCAAAACTATATGAGTATTACCGAGCGGATTGCATGATGCTTCCCCTCGGATACCTGACCTTATCTAATGAGCTAGTTCAATGATAGGCGATTTATCGGAGAGATCCATCAAGGGCCTCCAGGGCTAAGGCAAACATTTCCTGTAGACGTGCGCGCGAAGACTAGCCGTTTTGAGACCCGCCAGGCCCCCAAAACCCCAGACCCCCAGACCCGCTAGGCTCACCTGCCGCGCTGCACGGACTGCGCGGTAACGCTAGCCGACTGTGGACTACATTGGTTATACGGTATATAGGGCTCTCCCACACAGATCTCGGATCGAACTCTCTTGCGCGGCGACGCTAAGCCTGATATATGTGTCTTGGATAGAACAGCTAGCCGCTAGGGTTGCCAAATGGCCTCGTCTTCACCACGTACTGGCATGGCTATTAGCCAGCGGCAACCATGCCTTCTCCATCTGAGGATCTGTAGCCTGTACTGGAATCTGCAGTAGCCCTGCTCAAAGGGGTTGACTGTGCTTGGTAATCCCTCTGTCTCCTTCGCTCTTCACATTTGTCATCCTTTGTTCGGTTGGTCGTCGGGCCGTCACAATTTGCTCCATTTCATGGCGTTGTGGACTCGGAATTTATTCAATCATTTTATCGTGAGCAACCACTAAACTTGGGTACAGACCCCTCTGCTTCTACCAGACAAGAGCCAAGGAACGAACCGGACTCACAATGAAACCGTCTACAGATTCCGAGAAACTCCCAAATAATACGAAGCTCGACATCGACGCCGACCAGAGCGACGAAAGCACCACTGTGGCGCCAGTCAATGACGACGCCGAAAAGCAACCCCAGACCGACCTGAAGCCAGAAGAGTCACATCAGCAGGAAATGCGCGAGATCGGAGGTTGGAAATGGGCTGTTGTTGTGCTGGCCATCTACAGCTCGCAATTCCTGTTCGCCCTCGACCAGACCATCGTCGCCAACGTCCAACCCGCCATTGTCGGGCAGTTTAAATCCGTGGAAAGGCTGTCATGGCTCAGTGTTGCCTTTCTCATCGGCGCTGCGGGAACAAACTTGGTCTGGGGCAAAGTCTACTCTCAGTTCAATATCAAATGGACCTACATCACGACCATCTTGCTTTTTGAAGTTGGGTCAGCTATTTGCGGTGCTGCTCCAAACATGGACTCCTTGATTGTGGGTCGAGCCATTTGTGGTATCTCTGGAGCTGGTATGTATGTTGGCCTCATGACACAACTGGCCGTTACAACCACCATACAGGAGCGTCCTGTGTACATCGGCGGAGCGGGCCTAGTCTGGGGTATTGGAACAGTCCTGGGTCCTATAATCGGTGGCGCATTCACAGACTCGTCTGCGACCTGGCGCTGGTCATTTTATATCAATCTCTGTGTTGGTGCCGTCTGCGGCCCCGTCTACCTATTCATGTTGCCTAGCAAGGACCCACGCCACGAAACCAGCCTTGCCAACCGTGCGCGTGAGCTTGACTACCTGGGAACCATCCTTCTTCTTGGAGCGTTTTGTTCGGGCGTCATGGCCGTATCATTCGGTGGTGTTATGTACCCGTGGAACTCGGGCAAGATCATTGGCCTCTTTTGCTGCTCTGGCGTGTTGTTTATCCTGTTTGGTGTGCAGCAAGCCTATGCAATCTTTACCACCCCCGCTCGTCGCATCTTCCCCGTCGAATTCTTTAAGAGCCGCACCGTCTTAATTTTGTTCGCCATGACTGCAGCTGGTGGGACTAGCCTCTTTCTACCCATATACATGACGCCTCTCTACTTCCAGTTCAGTCGTGGAGATGGAGCGCTTGAGTCTGGTGTTCGACTTCTACCTTTTATAATGTTAATGATCTTCGCCACAATTTCGAACGGCGCATTCCTGTCCAAAGTGGGGTTTTACATGCCTTGGTACCTCGCCGGAGGTATCCTAGTTGTTATTGGTGGTGCACTTATGTTTACGGTCGACACAGCAACATCCATCTCTAATATCTATGGATATACCGTCCTCATCGGCATTGGGGCTGGTCTATTCTGCCAGGCATCATTTTCAGTTGCCCAGGTAGTTGTAGAGCCTAAAATGGTTGCTGCATCTGTTGGTTTCATTTCAACTGGGCAAATTACTGGCATCACTTTAGCGCTCGCCATTGCCAATGCGGTATTCCTCAACAAAAGTGAGGATGGGATCAAGGCTATATTACCCAATACGCCACCCACGGAGATCCAGCAAACTATCACTGGAGCCGGGTCTACACTTTTCGACAACCTGTCGGCAGTTGATCGGCAGCGGGTGTTGGACGTGATCGTCTCCGCGCTAAGCACCACATACGCCTTGGTCATTACAGCTGGATCGCTGGTCACCGTATTGAGTCTTCTGCTGAAGAGAGAAAGGCTGTTTGTGCCTCCTGCGGCAGAATCCTGAGTTAGCCGTTATGGAGAGAGTGTTCGTCGAGGCAAAAGCCAAACTGCCGGTCGACTGAACGCCCTGCGCGGGGAAGCGGGCTAGTGGGAGAAGTTGGAGCTCAATTTACGTCAATTTGGTCCCTGAGAGGCTTGGTATAATAGTGAAAGGTGTCTAAAAATACAGAATGATTGGTAATATAGAATAAAACGCTCGCTTGGCGTAATTTACAATGCCCTATGACGTGATCGCTCTACGTCGGCCGCCAAGTGTGTCTGTTCTGCTTCCAGCCGTTCGAGGCAGCGCCAAGCAAGCAGGATCCTATGCGCTGGGTCATTATGAAGATGAGTAAGAATCATATTATGTATTTTCAGTTACGCCATTCAGCTGGAAGTGATTAAAACTGCGACAAAGGGTGAATACATGATTCGATTTGGATATGATGAGAGGTCATTCACAGATAAGGAGGTAAGACTGGCCTAAGGCTGTTAGATTGGGTGCTTGGGTGGAATGGCAACAGGAGTTTGAACTTTGGTTGAGTAGTTGGGAATGTGACCTTCAATGCACGAGACGCAATATCACCTCGGCTTCCGTATCTGCCGAAAACGGGTATGCGTATACAGTGGGTGTCAAGAATTGATCCCCGCATAGATTACTACTATAGTTGTTCATATTGCATTATAGGTTTCAGTTTACTGAGGGTCTACATGCATATACCCAAGTTGTATAAAGTACTTGAAGAAGACAGACAATTCACGCGGAGATATATGTGGTCATTGTACTCGATAGACCTGATGGTTCCTACCTCATTGGGAGTACAACGGCATGACCACACGAAATTGTTACTCGGCTACTGGCTTTGGAATATAAAACGACACACGAGGATTACATAATTTGAAGAGAGCTTGCAATAGATATCAATATCCAGGGATGGAATTAAGAACGGTCATTCATCTCAGAGGAAAGTCCATTCGGCTGATCAACATCCTTCTCCGCAATGCCGCCTTGATGATCTTTGAGCATCTGCATCACGCTACTATGACCAGCCGCCGAGGCAGCATCTATTGCACTGCAGTAGAAACCACCTGGGGAATTAATATCCGCTCCATTCTCCAAAAGCAATTCCACCACTCTGTCATTTCCAATATAAGATGCAGCTTGCAACGCGTTTCCGTACTTCCCACCTGGCTCATTAACATTTGCGCCATTCTCCAGTAGTATTCTCACGACCTTTTCTGAATCTTCGGGCAATGGAAACATGAACTTATAGAAGCTCCTCATAGATGAGTCATTGATAATCTTTGCCGAGAGCAGCTCCAATACTTGTTTCCAATTGCTTTCCTCACGGAAAGTTGTATTCATAAGCCAAGATTCAAGCGCACTTCCCTGGGTAAGCCCCTGAAGAGCAGTATCCTTGACGTCCAAATGCAGGAGAAGTTCATAGAACAGCTGCTGACTAGAATCTCGTAGTGTCAACGATGCGCAGTAAAGTGCACTGCCAAAAGTTCCAGCTTGAGCATTAACATTAGCACCATTTTCCAGGAGGAACTTCACAGCACCGTCATGGCAGATAAAGGATGCACTCAGCAGTGCACAGGTTTTAGCTGTCTGTAAAACGTCATTTGGATGTTCTTTGCCCTCATTGAGGATCTCTTCCATCTTCTCTAGGTTGCCGAGGATGGTCGCAGTCATAAGATCCTGGATAAAGTTTCCAGGGCTTGAATCAGCACCTTCGTCGAGCAACAACTTCTTAACCTCTTCGTGACCATTTCTTTTTGCCGCCTGTAACGCGCTGCCATGTGTACCGCCGTGGATTTTGGGATCGGCTTTGTGTTTAAGTAGAATCTGCACTATTTTCTTGTTGCCCACGGAAGATGCTGCTTGAAGTGCAGTCCCAAATTTTCCAAATTGGATATTGGGGTCAGCACCCCAGCCGAGTAAAACATTTACCAGTTCCGTATGGCCCTTCGCAGAGGCTGCTTGGAGAGCAGTTCCATAAGCTCCATTGCTTTTATTGACATCGGCTCCATATTTAAGCAGAAGTTGCACTATTCCCGTGTACCCTTTCACAGACGCTGCCTGGAGTGCATTTCCGAATCTTCCCCCTTCAACGTCCACATCCGATGTGTTTGACGCGATTTTGTCCACAATATCGTCAAGTTCCAGAATACTTGCGTAGTAGAGGGGGGATCCCCTTCCACTACTCAGTTGATTTGAGTTCAGGGAGCTGCCCCACGCAGCATCCACATTATATAGCTCAATCCAAGCATCAAAGTAGCCACTATCCTCATCGTCAAACAGCTGAAGCGCAAGATCATGTAACCCAGATTTTTTATCCCCGCACGCTAGATAGTAATTAAACCACTCCATAGCTGCGAACAGAGCGAATGGGAATTTAGAAATTTTTTCCAACCCCTTGGTCTCTTCTGAAAGAGCAGATTTGAGGTATACCAGACATATCTCTGCAAGCTCTCTGTTTGCTGAATCGCGGTCAATTGCAAACCCAGATAAATCTTGTTGCCGAATAGTCTTCGACTCAAAGTATTGTCGAAGCAGAGAATGGGATATGGTTATAACTGGAACATCGAAATTTCCGATACTTTTGACTTGCGTAATCTCAATCAGATTGCAACACATGTTGCAAAGCTGGTCCTGGGTGGCAAGTCGGTTATCAAGGTCCAAATACGATGGATTCTGAAGATTGACCGCAAACGCATGGCAAACCTCGATTGTAGTAAGCGGGCGGCTGGAATAGCAGAGCAAAGTCATGACACGTCGTACATTATCAACGTCCAACAAATTCATATCTTTGATTCTTCGCAAAAGTCGCTCGTAAGTTTCGTTCATATCACGCGGCAAATTCTCTAGTAAAGCATCGCGGTCGGCTTTGGTATTGGCTACTTTCAAAGATTGTTCTAGTTGAGATGCAGCGTAAAGAAACCTTAAAGAAGTTTTAGCCTAATAAGAAACATCAACTGTCAATGATACACATACACTCCTTGTGTACGTTCTTCTAATGTAGCTTGTAATTGGACACGGTCGGCCTTCCATTGAGAGAGATGTCGATCAGTCGTCAATTGATGGTACACATATTTCGAAATATCTCTGTCAACATTGACATTTTTCATATTGACCTCTTGTCCTTTTAGAGGGTTGAGAGGTTGTCGTATGTCTGTGATATCATGGCTGCTCACCAAGACATGTAGAGCAGGTAGACTCCACTTTCGCATGGTGGCTATTGATTCTAGAACTCTGTCGCGTTTTTCGTATTGGGGACACACATCCAATGCGTCCAACACAATGTAGAGGTTTGCAAATTGCTGAGCAAGATGACTCAAACATGTCACCAGTTCATCCAGTGGGGTCTCAGAGGCTTCAATATGGCGTGACTGCCAAAGGGCTCTTACGCAGTCAGTCTCATGCCCACATTCCAAAAGCTGGACGATTAACGAACGTAGCATTCCCGAGGCATTCTGCTTCGATGGATCTTTGAAATCGAAGTAGAAATAAGCGAGCCCGGCATTCGCATCAAATTGCTTAATGTTGTCTACAGCCGTTGAGAGCAAGACTGATTTTCCACACCCAGGTAAGCCGTGCAACCATAAGAATGAATTTGGGGTACTGAGCCAATTTTTGAAAGAATCGGACTGCAAAAACCACTCTCCAGTGCCTTTATGGCGTTTCTGACGATGAAAGCTCTGATCGCTTTCGGCATTAGGGGCATTGAGCCAGTTTCGAATTACCTGGGTCTCCTCTTTCCGGGGCAGGGGAGTTGGCGGAGCATTATTATTAAACACCGCATTGATAATGCCACGGTTAACGGGGACTTGAAATCCGGAATTGTTGTCACCAATTGAAAATGAGTTACCCATGGTCAGAAATATTTTTCTATCTTTACCGGCAACAACATCATCCAGCTTTCAGCTAAAAGGGGGGGG